>KK117392.1:67542-150173 GCA_000611955.2 Stegodyphus mimosarum
TGCCGTCATTTTAAAATTTCATCTGGGGTGTAAAGTTTTGAAATTTGATTGAAAACATTTTTACAAATTATAAAACAAATTTTTAGCTCTCTTTTAAAACAAGGATGATAAATAATAATAACTAAACGATTTTCTACATGTTTTTAAAAGAGTGTATTGCTGATAGGAAGAAAAAAGTGTTTTTCGAAACTATTAAATGATAGTTCTACGCTGCATATACTTTGAAATTACCGGTTCAAAAAGGTGGGAGAGTTATTCAAATGCTTCTATTGACTGCAATTTTCTGAAGACAAATATATTTACGGTAGAAAAACATTAATTTTTTTTTGTCAATGAAGTATCATCGGTGGCGTGGGAGATGCATTCAAACAGTTTAAAATTATGATAACTTTTTGGGGTTTATAAGTGTAATACTAGCTGGTGATTTGATACAGACACCACTTGTTGGAGGAAGTCAAGTTTTTCATCAACCTCATATACACCACGGACGTACTTATGGAGATTATTTTAAGAGAGTGACTGGAAGAGGATGACCATTTCTCGATTAAAAAAAGCTTTAAGAATATATCCAACAAATGCTGAAGTACTTCAACAAAATTAAAGTATATTGAATCACTTTAAAAGTAACAGAATAAAAATAATAAAATAAAATGAGGTTCAAAATCACTTGGAGGATGCTACACGAAATCCTAATATCACTTTAGATTATGTCTTACCAAGTGATATTAATAATAAAATAGCAGTTATGCCAAGAGAGTTAGAGATTTTTGTTGGGAGCTCAAATAATGCTGGAAGTAACATAGATGTTTCGAAAGACTTCATGGAGCTGTTGGATTTATAGCAGAAATTAAATGGCTTTTCTTTCGGCAGGATTGGTAGTATGAAACGGATTTACCACGTCTCATAAACTTTGGTAAAGTTGTCTTAATTTTTTTCACAACCGCAATTTGTAAAGGATAGATGAAGTGTATGAAAGAAAATTTACTGAAATTATCTCAAGGGCTAATGTATTTATTATCGATTAAATATAATTACGGTATAAAATCGGTAAATATAATTATGGAACTGTTCAAAGAAGAACACTTCCAATAATTTTATCGTGAGATGCAACAGTATGCAAGATCCAAGTGAACACTGTAGATTATATAGTAATTTAGAAAAACAATATTCCCAGAAGGTGAGGTACATGTTACTCTTCGCAGAGTAAAATCACTGAAAGTGCTTCAAATTGAGGAACTGGGTAGTATAATGGGAAAAAAAATCGTATAATAATAATACATTAGCGGAAATGGATAGAATACGAACACAGCATTCAGTATAGTATATAATTGAATGTGTTACTTTCTTTCGTAAGTAATATGTATACGCTTTTACCGTACTTTTGAAAATAATTACAGATCTGTAAAAAGTTAAATAATAATTAAACGTTGTTTGAAAACGATTTTTAATTCAAATTTATTAGTTAAAAAGCAGAAAATAAAATACATTTAAATATGATTTTTATACAAGCTTTTCTTTAAAATGGGTATGATAATTAATGCAGTAAAAGAAAAAAATAATTTGCGGTATAGTTTATTGTAAATAATAGATTTACTAATTCTATTCGCAGAATTCCTGTACAATTTTATATCGCGAATAATGAAAGAGTGGAACGCCCGTATTAGATTAAAATAGATAATAGGTTATACCCCTGAGAATGAAATTAATGAAAAATTTTAAAAGATAATGTTTTCTACATTTGTCAATGTAATTAAATTAGTAGATTTCGTTGTTTAGGCGCTCCACGCTTTTATTATTCTTTTTTATTAAAATATTGTTAATAAAAATAAATATATAAAATGTACGCTTTTATTAAAATATTGTTTTCTGCAGTGGTTTCGTGGGAGACATGAAAACTGTGTTTTGTTTAGGCTGCGAGTTACTGTTAGTTGAAGTCTTTGTTTCCTAACAAAAATAGCTGCAACTTGCAGTCTTAAACAAAGCATAATTCTGTGAGAAATAAACCAAGCTAAATTGTATTTGTGCTTTGTCTTTAATTTTTTTCCAACCGGCAATTTATTGCATCTACTTAGTAAAGAATAGATGAAGTGTATGAAAGAAAATAGATGGAAGCTTACTGAAATTTTGTCAAGAGCTTATATAATTAACGTCGATAGAATGAACGCTTCCGTTTAATTTTAGTCCAAGTGTATCTAAATTCTATCTTCCTTGTTACTCATTAAATGTTAACTTCGCTGCCATTGATTTCCTACTTAAAAGTTTTAGGAACAGTTGAAGGAGCAGGCGTTGGCATGTTGCCCGATTCAAAATGTGAAGGATTAAAAAAGTTCCCTTGCTACGTTTTCCTGAGTGATAAATTTACCTTATAAGCACTTTCCCGTGATGGAATACTATATTGCTTTCCATTTGAGTAATCATCTCTAAATGCGAACTGAATGTGTGCGTCTTTCAATAATTGAAGATTCCGAAAATAATAGCATTTAACTGTTGCCAAAGCTAATTTTGGATTCGCATTAAGTAAAGCGTTAAACATTTACAATAGTTAATTTTGAGTTCCATTATTAGTAAGCTGACTCCAGCTGTGAAAGCCGCGTAATACGGATTATTCAACAAAATTTCTCTCTCCTCCCACATTTTCGGACGTTACAGGTATGTCTCGAAAATTTCGAATTTTTTTAAATATTTTGTAGGAATTTAAGGAAATTTTAAACAAATTTAGCTGTTTGAAAGAAGCAGCGGCAACACTGTTAGAAATAAAAAGAAATATTTTTATCTGCAGCACGTCAGTCTGTTGCCATTTGACAAAACATAAACATCTTTCAATTTTAGTCAACAGATTTGGCTATTTAAGTGCAACATGTCGCCACTGCCTGAAATAAAATACTTTTAAATTCCGCGTATGAGTGTGTTGCCAATTAGTAAAATGTAAGAGATGTCTTAATTGAAACACTTCTGACTTATGACATTATACTACCTGCACTCATAAAATCATTGTGTATTTTTTATTTTTATGCTAACTATTTTAAGCGGGTAGTATATATATGTGTGTGTGTGTGTGTGTATACTAGCCGCCTAAAATAGTTTATTTGTATCGATATATATATGTGGACTCAGCGTCTAAAGGATTTTCTAGGCTGACGATACATATCTAGGTAACTAAAGTAGTTTATTTAGCTATTGGCGAAGGTACGTTAGTGACTATTTACATTGGTGACTTATTACAAATGAAAAAAAAGAGTGATAATTAAGAAGATACATCTTTGTTGTCTGATTAGACGTCTTAGTCGAAAACACAACAGCTCGTCTTATCTTCCATCATCAATCTCCCTCGCGATACCGTTAGTCGTGTTGAGTTGTTGCCGTCCTGCTATTCACATATATAAGATATAACAAAATACTATGGCTGCTTTAAAAAATAATTGGCGACCTCAAAATTAACATTCTAAATTTGGTTCTCTACCCCTAAATGTGTCACTTTCTAACTACTCAAATTCGAGATCTTTCTATGTTATGTAACGAAACTGGAAAAGAGAAACTCAAACTAATATTTAACAATCGTAGCTTGTCTCTAGAATCGCGCCTACTTTGGTATGAATACCTCTGGCGAGCTAATTACGTCATTATTCTGCTGCACTCCTTTCCTAGCTTTCGCCTTTCCAACATCTCTATTTTGCTATGCCTTCCCTTGTTCTTATTCTAAGATGATGTAACGTGCATATAAGAAATTATCACAATTGCTATGATCAAAGAGTATATTGTCTACAAGGAATTATTCTAGTGTGCCTGAAAATCTTCATATAAAGATGATAATTCTCTAAATTTAGTTTGGTATCAATTCCTTCCTCTCGTCGTACCACTCAGCCATCGTGACTGTGCTTCGAAATTACTACATAGAAAAAGCCGGTAGTTTATCTACCTGCTGCCGTAACCCCAGTATGTTTTAGTTCAGAGTATCAAGTGATTAGTGGTGTTTGTCCTTGCTAAACTCTCTCTTGCTTCGCTAATCCTTTTCTGCCACCCTGCTCTCGCCACCTTTCTTTTGAAGGAATTATAGTGAGCCTTGCAAATCTGCAAATAAAGATTTGGATAAATTAGTTTGGTATCAACTCCTTCCTCTCGCCGTACCACTCAGCCAGCGCGACTGTGCATCGAAATTATTACACACATATACACACACATGTGTAATGGGATGACTCGAAGAAAGCTGCAACGGATTGGCAATCGTTCTCTGCATTGTAATAGCTTGGAGAGGCTTTACTGCGTAGTTAGAGAGTGACGCTTAGAATGAAGACGGACGTATCCATAAATTCCACGCATAGATTTTTTTCCTTGATAATTAATTCTTAGGAGACGTATTCTTTTCCATTGCATATAATCATTATAAGTGTACGCACCCCACAGTTTTATACAGATTATATTTTTAGAACAATGAACAATAGCCAACAGAGCAATAGCGTCTTAACAGGAAGAGAGCTAGAAGGAAAAGACGCGCAGTTATCCAGCAAAGAAGCTCAGGAGAAGGTTTCGGTTTATGTTGCATATTAAGAGAAAATTTCAGTTTTCGAAATTTTGAGTTTATGTTCCGAATTAACTACGTGATTAGCGTTACTACGGGATTCATACGGTTTCTTAAAAGTCCTTAGGTTTTTTGGACACGATTTTTGGTCGTTAAAAGTCCTTAATTATGACCAAAACCTTCAAAAGGTCTTTAATTTTACTCATCTGATATTTCTATTCTGTTTTTGTTTTAGGACTGACATTTGAATTCTTTCCTGTTTCTTAATGCTGACTGCTCGAGTTTTAGATACGGGGCCCTGCTTCGATTGAAACATAAGTAATTAGTTTTTTGCGAATGAAGAATTCATAAAATATTACATCAAAAACAACTATTCCCTTTTCGAGATACGAGTTCTTTTATTACGCTGCGCTAAATTTGGCAACTTATCTACATTTTGGCAATTTCAAAATCAGTTTTTGTCTTAAGAAATATTTTATTTAAGAAAATAATTATTTTAAATATTTTATTATTTATTTACATTTATTATATATTTTATTTTGCCAGATTTTGGCGATTTGTTTTACGAACATAATAACAGTGATAACAGTCATAAAAGTAATGATAATAAATGAAAATTATATTTAAGAAATAAAATTGAAATGAAGCATTTTTATTATTCCCTGCCATATTTTAAAGTGGTATTACTTTCCATTTTGGTGACTTCGAAATATTTGATTCTGAAAAATAAACGTGATAATAAATGCCATAAAGCACAGTTTCTGAAACACTTCTTAGAAAAAACAAAAATGCTACTATAATTATTTCAAAATTAATTTCATTTGTCTTTTTTTCTTTAATTTGTTTTTTAATGTTAAGAGGATTTTTTTTTCATGGAATTGCTTCAGAATATTTAAATGTATATCAATTTTCTCTTAAAAATTCACTTTACCCTTCTCCTTTCTGAATTTGCTTTTCACACGTTTTCCAGCTTTTTGAACTTACAGAGTTCGTAGGGACACCTTTTTCTTTCAAATTTTAGACCTAATGGCAAGATTTATAGATCATTATTTTGAAGGTAAGATTTATAAACTTACACTTTCCAGAAAAATATGACGAAATGAAAATATCTTCGTAGTTATTAATACGCGATTAGATGTATTTTATAAGAAATCTGTGAGGAATTACTTATCTTTCCTAGAATTTTGGAAGAATGAAAAGAAAATTATTTAAATTTTCTCCTTTTGATCCCAGATATCTTTAATATATCTATCTTCCCTTTATTTTCTTATCTTTCCGCTAGACATACACCAAAGCAATCAAAGAAAGCAAAGAAATTGAAAATCGACAGTTAATTAAAATATTCGTCATGTACGTCCGAGGGCACCATACATACCTCAGTGCCTGTCCTAAATTCTAAAAATTTGCTGCTCGGTGCTTCACTAAATTCTAAAAATTCTGCAACATGTCTCTGGCCCCGGTCTTGTTAAGTACAAGCATTTCTTTAGACTGGCAATCTGCATTAGATCTGAACAATCTAAAATGAAGAGGAAATTAATTGAAAAAGAAACTGGTTTATAATGAGCGAGAAAATTATTCCTCAAACGTACATTGTTGAAATAGTAACAAAATAGGTGATGAAGTAGAGACTAGTGGTAATACTAATTTATTTATTGAAACAAACAAAAATTTAAAAAAAATGCTAAAGAGAAGGAAATCGATATAAATTAGCTAAAATATCGGGTAAACTTTCAAATTAGAAAGACGCATAAATATTTTGCGGCTTGTAGTTGGTACAAATCATAATTTTTTTGCAGCTTTTATATATAGTTACACTAATATGATTTTAGAATCAATATCATAAATTGTTACTGCTGTAAAATGTTTTTAATGCTTTTTTAATGGATGTTTTTTAGAAACAAAAGAAACTGTAATTATAACGATCCAAATCTCTTATGACTATGTAACTACGTAATATAATTATTTGTAACTAACTGCAAACCCTTAGAAGTTATCTCTATATGTCAAGGTGAGTTATCTCTTTTCCTTAATCCTTATTGTATATACAAGATACGACACAAAAAATGTAAAAATTAAAGCAAAAATTTTTCACTTCTCCTGCTTTAAAAAAAACCTAAAGACGCCTGAACTAAAAGTGTAAGGTTCTTAACTTTAACTAACGTATATTTTATTTCAAAACTGTACTATCATCTCTTATTTTCCACTTCGGGCCAGAATTAACGCGTGAATATGTTTATGCAAATTGTACTTGCCAACGCTTAACTATTTAAGTTGTGGCTTTTTGCCAAGAGCGTAGTAGAAGGAGAGAGAGAGTGAGCCATCTTGCCACGAATTTTTACGCGAGCTCGTCGTCAGTTACTGTCCGCCTTTAAGGCCAGAGGTGTTTAGTCCTCTTGAAAGCTAAAGACGTATTGTAGTTTTCCGCGGTTTGCTTACTACAAGCGTAGTAATTTAAAAAGGCCAGTCTTAGTGTTAATCATCTGTGTAAATATTAAAAGTTAGCCTCTTATTTAAATTTTAGTTAGTTAGTAGTCTTATATTTTTACGTTTAAACCAGAAGTGGTTGGTCTTTGTATCCCGAAGTGCGGGAGCGACTGTGAAAACGTGGAAAAAATAAAGAGGAATTTTAACCCTTCTCATCTTGTCGTCTTTGCTACACTCCATAGGACATAGTTGAAGTCAACTCACTGTCCAGTCAGGACACGTCATGTTCGCCAAACAGATAAAAAGAAATACGAGTCCTGATAGTGACGCCCGAAGGAGAAGACCCATGGCCGACTTTCAAGAGGAAGTTGATGAACCAGTGGTTTCGGCTCAAAATTCAGAAATGCCAGCTGCCACCCTAGAAGGATTTGGGTACATCGTCCAAATCATGCGAACATCAATCAAGTCAGCAGCGAGCTTCGATAGGATTCACCGGTGAATAACTTTTTGGAAAAATTAGATGACCATTTTATGTTGTATCCCGTCCATGAGTTCCAAAAAGTGGCTTTGGCTTCTAGCGCTTTGAGGGATCAAGCACTTAGTTGGTTCAAGTGCATCGGAAAAAATCTGAAATCCTCTTGTCTGTTATCGGTTCCAGATCTCTGGAAGGAACCAATAAGAGACAAGAAGTTCCTGTTTTTAGGTACTAGAACAGATGAAGAATAGTTGTCCCTGGAGAAAATGTTGTAAAACTGCTTTTTACATAATTTCTAGGTTAGATAGTTTTAGTGAGGAGTTTTTTAAAAGATTGGCCTCGCGTTAGACTTCGAATTTAGAATTAAAAGTTTTCAACAAGGTCGTTTAGACCTTAGTTTCAAACTTATTAACTCTGGCGGAAATTATGTAAGGATCTTAAGTTTAACTAACGTTTATTTTATTTTAAAACTTTACTATCATCTCTTACTTTCCACTTCCGGCCAGAATTAACGCGTAATTATGTTTATGCAAATTGTGCTTGCTAACGCTTAAGTATTTAAGTTGGTGCTTTTTGCCAAGTGCGTAGTAGAAGGAGAGAGAGTGAGCCATCTTGCCACGAGTCTTCACGCGAGCTTGTATCCCGAAGTGCGGGAGCGACTGTGAAAATGTGGAAAAAATAAAGGGGAATTTTAACCCTTCTCATCTTGTCGTCTTTGCTACACTCTATAGGACATAGTTGCAGTCAACTCACTGTCCAGTCAGGACACGTCATGTTCGCCAAACAGATAAAAAGAAATACGAGTCCTGATAAAAGGTAGTGGACGATATTTCTTCACCACCAGGATTTGGCGATTGTGTCTGTTAATGCCCATTCGCCCTTTAATAGGGAGAATCTATAAGGTATATTCTCCCTCCTTTCCGCGTGTCTTCGTGGTGTAACTGGAAGCACGCTTGACGCGTAATCGAGAAGTGTAGGGTTCGAGTCCTGACGAGAGCACTGCACATTTTCCATGTCTCTCACTTCAAAATAACCTAATAACTATACATCCCATGAAAAATTATTACATAAATATTTTAAGAGCACACGCTTTTGTTTGTGAGAGTTTTTAAAATTAGGGAAATAATTTTTTGTTTTAGTTTCACCAAGGCAAAAGGATTATGGCAAAAAGATGTCAAATATCGTCCCATTATTTCGATTTGAGCAGACATGTTTTGACTTCGCTGAATGGCAACACAAGAAATGGAAAAATGCTTTTGATTTAAAAAGTGGCAACAGTAAAAGAATATTCTTTTAATTTGTGTTTTATATGAAAATTAGAAGTTGGATCCTGCAATATATTCGCTTGTGATAGTTTTAATAAACTTTTTAAAACTAAATGTTTTGCCCATTGAATTATGTTAAATTTGATGTAGAATTAGAAACTGCCAAACTCAGTTTCTGACCCAGAGGTTGGGGCGAAGGGAGGAGACCAACTCGGGCCTATGATCAGGGGTCCTCCGAAGAACCTTAAGTTTTTAAACATATTTACCTATTTATAGAAATTTGAAAAAGAGATTTTGTATACTGAGAGGATTATTGCGTACAGATATGCTGTGCTTATGTTTAAAAGTTTAGCACTGATGTTATAGTTTTATAAGCTATGAGCCCTCCTTAGCTATGCGTCTGTCTTCGTGCGGTTGCCCAAGTGATAGATACGGGTGATCTATGTGTAGGACGTGGGTGGGTAATCAAAGTCAAAATACTGTTACAAATTAAATAAGTGTAATAAATTTGCTCCTAAATTTGAGGAAAATTTGCGCAATTTGGCAAAACCGCCTTTAGGGTACCAGGACAATTCCCAACTGAAATAAGAACTAGAAAGATGCATATTCCGGAGTTTGTCGATGCTTTCTATCAAAATCTTAACTACTTGGGCAGAATCGGTGCAAAAATGTATAAAAATTTGCAGCCGTTCAGTTATTGTATCTTATTGAAACAAAAACTGAAGAACTTCTGAAACTGATTTCAAGCCTCAAGAAAACTTTTGATGAGATAGAAGGAAATGAAATCTTACCAGAATAAAACGGTTAAGACTTTGTCTACAAGCAGCAAAATTTGAAAAGGACGAAGTTAAGAAGTGGTCGGCATTTAAAATGTTTATTTTACAAATGGACTTCAAAGAATTAGTCCGTAACATTTGGCACTAAAGATTTTTTTGACAGTGTGTGTTTCAGTTGTTTCTTGCGAGAGAAGCTGTTCAAAGTTGAAACTGATCAAAAACTAATTCAAACATTAATTTTAGTGAAGATACAAAAAAAGCTTTCAGAAATCAAAGCTCCAAAAAAAGTTTCAGTTTTTTTATTGACAGAAAAGTTTAAAAAATTCTGTAGAACGTGGAAAATGGCAGATTAAGGAGCTTTTTAAAAATATGTTTGTCTCCTGCTAAGATTTAAGTTGGCTTTCTTTTTCACCTCCCTTTTTTTAAAATCTTGAGATTTTTTTTTGTTTTTCAAATCATTTTAACAATTTAATTTTTATTCAGCAAATGTTAATTATATATTTGTGTTGACATTTTGGATAGAGATCATTTCAATAAGGGGGGGCAGAGAATTTCCGCCCGGGCCTCGATAGCAGTAAGTCTGCAACTGGTCAAACTCATTTTGATTTAAATCTTTTATTAGATTCGTAAATGGGTGTCATTTTAAGCAATCATATTGAAGTACTAATCAAGAGACAATGTGTTCTGATGGGCATCTCGAGAGTTGTAGAGTTTTCAGTGAAATCTTAGGCAGGTTAAAAGCGTTCAATCAATC
Organism: Stegodyphus mimosarum; assembly: GCA_000611955.2. Lineage (NCBI taxonomy): Eukaryota > Metazoa > Arthropoda > Arachnida > Araneae > Eresidae > Stegodyphus > Stegodyphus mimosarum. The sequence continues at coordinate 77,753 of KK117392.1, forward strand.
CATAGTAATGAATTTTTTGCAGTGTATTAAGTATCAGGCTTTAAGTCAGTTAAGCATACTAAAGCATCTTAATTTCCTAATGTGCTGATCCAAAGAAACTGGAAAAAAGTTATAATAATAATTTATCTTAAGAGAATGAATAGGGTATTTACAAAAAATAATTCTGCTTTTTTTCCTGGTTTATATTAGTTGAATAATGGAAAAATTACACTCAGGAAAATTATATACTAACAGTCTTTAACTATACAGCCCTCGAGTGGAAAAAATGAACCTTTATAATTTGCTTTCTTACTAAAGTAAAGGTTAATGAAGTATTTAGTGATTCGCAACATTTCTTGGAATGATATTTAACTAGTTAGGTTATTGTCTTCGAACGTCAACTCGAATCGGACACCATTTGGAGGGCATCTTTGCATTAGTAGAAAACAGTTTCCACTCCATTTCTGCCTTATTTCTGATTAGCTAAGCTACTCGCACTGTTATGCTAGAAGCAACATTTTGGTCTCATCTGCAGACCTAACTTCAAATTGTTTGAGGAGAACAAGTTTCTCGCTTGTTGCCTTTAGCTTCATAATTTTCAACCAGAGTTCGATTCTTGAAGAGGAAAGGGCTGCATATTTTCAGTCCACAGCTGCGACTAGATTTCGATTTTTGATGAAGAAACGAAATGGCGGTATAAATGTTTTTGACGCTTTCCCCATGTCCAGTCTAAATACGAATCTCAGTTTTCCTTACAAAATCGTGTAGGCAATCATAATCCCAAAGTATACCTTACTATGAGCAACACGTACATAAGCGCGAACATATGAACTCGATTCGAAGAAATTTTTTCCTTGATGTATGCAAGAAATAGGACATCACAAAATATTCCAAGTTATAACTTGAAAACCTGTGGCGAAAGGTGTGCAATGTTACTTCTAAACTTCGTCATCTCTCCCCAATAAATAGGTGAAGGAACTCAACTTTTGTTTGATTCTAACCTCTTGTGCTTTCAAAATTTCGTATCATTATCAGACGTGCATTTTTCTACTCTGTGTTCCTGTTGAACGGGTCTAATATATTTTGGCTGTATATTAATCTGGATCGCGTAATGTGTGGTCAGACAGGATTCGAATATTTTGCAGTCTTTAAAACAAATAGCTGGGCACCTTTTAAAGAAGAATTATTTTTTTGTCTTTTATATATAATAGTGGAAGAGATAAAAAAACAAATAATCCTTTTCATCATAGTGTGAAGGTCATGCAATAAAATACATACTAGCATACAATGAAAATAATCTGCTTTCCATCAAATTAAAGAAATTACAAGTTAAGGTAGACTTTTTTTTATAATTATTTGTTTAAAATTCATACTGCAGTAAGTTTCATTTGTTTCCCTGAATTTTTGATAACTGCACTTCAAGGACCTTTTTTTTTTGAACAAATATTCCGTATGTACATTTCTTATTGCAAACTTATTCAGTAAAGGTGTTTCTTTGGAACCATTTAGTTGCAGAAGAAGCAGTGCACTCGTGGGTTTAACTGTGGCAAACCTTTAAGAAGAGTCAACTGACCCCGCCCATTTGTTGAACAATGGCTTGGGGATGAATATGATCGTTCTTTGGGTGCGGTTCTGTAGCGAAACACTTATCCAAAGAATATGAATATTAAGATAACTTCTCTTCTAGTCTCTGTGACTCATTGATTGAGTATTCCAAGTTTAAAGTTCGATACACCCTCTCCTTTATGCTGTTAACATGATGGAGTACCGTAACCTTTGTGAGCTTTGACCCTGAAAAAAGAAATGGACGTTTTGCTTAATTTTTTCTTAGAAGTTTTCCTTTAGGTAAAATACTTTTTTTGTTTTGTTTTATGCATTTTGATACAAATTTTACAGAGAGTGTTAGCACATTATTAGAACATTTCGCTAAAGGACTAAAAAAATGTAAATATTGCGGAATAAAAATTCCTGGAAGTAGCCTACAATTTGGATTGAGAAATAGCGTCTGCTATTTCAAATGTATTCCATTTTTTTTTTCAAATGTCTGATGTAAGTAAAGTGTATGGATCCAAGGCTATGTTTTTGCCTTTTTCTAAGAGAAATTTATTCATTCGATAATTGAAAAACTTTGTGAGGCACATAGCATTAAAATTTGTAAATATAAAGCAAGCAGTATTATTATTAATCGGAAAGGGAAAGCTCATTCGTTAATCCCAAGAAGTCTGCAAACGAATACCAGAAAAAAGAACATACTATTTCGAATCTTTCTAAAGAAAATAATTTCAGAACAGAAGTAAACTGCATAAAACATTTAAATACGTCTGCAAGAACATTTAGTAAAATAATAATGAAAAGATATTTACAGCTTAAATAATTTTTTTAAAAATTGTACCCGCTCTTTTGCTGAGGCACATATCTGAACTGAGAAATGTTGTAGAGTCGTGCTTAAACACATCAAGCTGAAATAAAGGCAACAAAGGTTTACGGCTTAAAATCGTTAAAACCCCATGATCCTTGGCTTTTGCTGAGGCATGTATCTGAACTCGGAAATGTCGCAGAGTTGTGTTTCAACACATTTGGTAGAGATAAATGGGAATACCTTTGATGAGAATGGGATGATCGAAAGGAAATGTTTGTTTATTATTTAAAATAAAGAGAAAAATTTGTTCAGAAATGAATGCGAAGAAAGTTTTAATGAAAGATTTATTACTGTTGCAGTTTTCCATACAGTGGTAAATTAAAAATAAAAAAGTGGGAAAATACTAACATTTTATTGACAATAAGATGAGTTGATAGACAAAATTCCGTTTATTTATCCCAGTGATTTTCAAAGAGTAAAAAGTACTCCACGAAACCTCAGGCGCACTTCGAAAGCTATCTTTACATTAAATAAAATGAGCATTACTATAGGTAAGTGCATGTTCAAGGTTTTCGACATATTCTTGCGGAATTTGTTTGTGCTTTTGCAGTTTGAATTTGTTGCTGAAAATTATTCTTTCTAAGGCCAAGTCTGCTAAAACTGATATACTCTGGAAAGTATATAAAGAGGAATGGAAAGCAGCTATATCTCTTCGGGAATTGCTTACGAAAAGCTGTTTATTGCGGAAAGCATGATGCAGATTTATCGTGCAGAAAATAAGTCATCAGGTCGAACGTATAAATTATAAGATTTACCTTTTAAACCTTAATTAAATATCCAGATCATTCTAAAAATGTGTTTACTTTCATTTTTCAGAATTTCCTTATGATGGAATGATGGCAGATTAATAGATTGATGGCATTACTGTTGAAATCCACAAAAGAGCTGACAGTCAGAGTCAATTTTCTTCGTATGAATAAGCTACGTTTTTTCAAACATAATGGGCATTTTGGAACATCGATTTCGATCAGAATCTCCGGTATCAGAATCTCCAAGACTATCGCTACTAGATATCGATGCGTATTCTTAAATCTCAGAGAGTCAGAGAGGTAATATTTGCGAGATGCCGATATTTGAATCCCACGTTGAAAAGAGCTCCAGAGAAAATGCTTTGCTTGTTTCGTCCATTTCAAAAAAATCGCTCACAACGTACTGAACCCAAAAAAACGTGAGTGAAAGGTATTTTGGCCTGATTGAATGCTACAAAGAAGACATGTGGCTCTGTTCCTTTGCTTTTTTGACAAGCGCCTGGCCCCAGCCACCACCCCAAGCTCTTATTGGACACGACTTGTGATGTTATATAGTGACGAAATGAATTCCTCGCGGCATTTTTGGGCGCCAAAAGCTTGAGCCCCAGTTCCACAAATTCACATTTATACATAACCAAGAACAAAGCAGTATAAGTTCACCTAACGTAAACGAAACAGATAATGAAATCTCTTCAACCTTTGACGTCATAAAGGGTAACCAATAAGAACAGGGGTGGTGGCTGGGGCTAGGCGCTTGTGCTTTTTTGTGGTTTAGGCAACAAAATATCAACATTCTAGAAACAAAAGCTGCATTGGCAGTTTTCTTCTCTGCACAGTAAACATCAAACGCGTATCTTTCTCTCTTTTACTTCTCGTCGTCTTTATATCCTTCTATCGAAATATTTTTCTTCCAGTTCAGATGAATACTGGAGATTTTGTTTTCAAAAATAAAGCAGATGTAGACAAAAATCTGTCTGTTTCACATATAATTAGAAATAGCATAGAAGTACATTTGGATTATTGAGGCGTTCAAAATACTAGAGCTGTTATTTATGTCAGGGTGATTATAAAGTCCCGGACCCATTTTGATGTTTAATAACTCGTAAAATAATAAAGATAGATTAAAATTAATAACATAAATGGTTAGATAGACTCAAAAAGTTTCATGACCCTTGTCAATGAACTTCCACGTGTGTCCCCTTCGTCGCACGGAGAATATCAAGTCGATATTCAATTTCCGGTACCGGCAAGCATGTGGGCATCCACAGAGGCTATTGCGGTTGTAATTCTGGCTTTTAGGCCATCAATGTTCAACACTCTCCTCATGTAAATGTTGTCCTTTACAAATCCCCAAAGGAAAACGTCCAGCGTCATTAGACCTCCTCGCCGAATCCATCGTCTTGTAAAATGGTCATTCAAAGAACTACGAACGATGGTACTCCAATGAGGTGGTGCACCATCTTGTTGCAAAACGACATGTGGCTGAAGCTCTTCTAGTTGTGGAAATACGAAGTTTTCCGACATGTCTAAGTATACGACTGATGAGACTGTGTTTTCTGTAAAAAAGAAAGGCCCAATGACTCGGTCGTGCATTAGTCCACACCACACATTAACCTTTGGGGAATCCTAGAATTTTGGGGAAAAGTACTAGAACAAACACATCAAAAGTAAACATAACATTGCAATAGTTGCCAAAAACAAAAGAGAGAAAATGCAATTAATAAGCTGACGATATTTAGAAAAGTACAGATATTTAGACTGGAAAATGAAATTATCTGAAATTAACCACACTCGCAGACGATATTTACAAAAGTTAAGATATTCAAACTTTGAAAGGAAAATATATAAGTTATTCCATCAATAAATACCATAAGTTTGTTTATATCTTCATTATTTTATGAGTTATTAAACATCAAAAGGGGTCTGGGACTTTATAAACACCCTGTAATTCTAAAACATTACCATAGGAGAGCCGACATTAGAAGAAAAAATATTTTATTTTGAAAGTCAGAAAGGATTCTTAATTTTTTCTCACTAGAGAGTGCTGTTATTGAATTATATTACTGCCTATTAAAGGTATCTCCTAGTATGAAAGTGGATGAGAACTTTCGCCTTTTTACTGCTGTCATGAATATCCTTCAGGTATTTCTTATGTCAAGTGGCCAGTGGATCATGGTGACTTATCTTGCAGTCAAAACGTTTAATTAACAAAATAAGAGTTATTTATGATATAAAAACGCGAAGTTTTATCCAATTCAGTAACCATTTATTTCTTAGCCAATAGAACATGGTGAAAGTGAGAATATAAACCGGAAACATTTCTCAGCCAGATCTCTGGACTGAAATCTTAATGAACATTTCTAGGACTTTCTTATGATTTCAATTGCAGTTCCCGTTCCCAGAGCACTTCAGCAAAATTCCGACCTACATTTGTACTACATTTCATTAGTCTTCCTGCAGGCTAGTGTACGTATCGCAGAACTCATAAAATGCCTTATTTTCAATATGCAGTCACTCTGAGTGAACTATAAGTCTGGCAGAGGGAACCGTACCTTTATTAACCATTTTTACTTCCTTATACGAAGTAAAGGAAGTATTGTAACCACGAAAAATTCCGGGTACCACATTTCAACGAAAATATCCATTTTGACTGCTATCGAATGTAATTTAACGATGTTTTTGCTTGAGATCTGTACATAAGGACAGAATAAAGGACTCTTTTTCTCAAAAAGAATTATAAAACTGATTTCAAATGGATTCAAAACAGATTTTTTTCGCTGCGTCTGTACGTCCGTCCGTATGTATGTATCTCGCATAACTCAAAAACGAGTAGCCTCAGAACGTTGAAATATTGTATATATGACTGCTATAGCACGTAGATGTGTACCTCCCTTTTTGGTGGCAATCGGCCGCACCAACAGTGTATATAGATATACTCACTCTATTACTCGGCCCATTGAGCTCAGTTTTTTTTTTGGTTCTTATATGTTAGTAAATTGTGCATTTTTTGCTTTAAAAATGATTTAATTATTTTGTTCTCATCTCAAGATTTTTATGCCTTTAGTAAATCTGCATGCAAGATTTGAAGAATTATCAACAATTTAAAAGTTGTTTAAGTGCGGCCAAGCCTAACTTTTTTACCATAGCAGCCATATTTATTTGCATTTGAAACTTAGCAGAATAGTGGATTTGTTGCCAATCTAGAGAAACTAAGCTTCACAACAACAAGGATAACGTCTTCTTTTAATATTACGAATTAAATCATGCCTAATCCATTTTGGAATTAATCATTTAAATTATTAATTTATCCCATATACTGACTCAGCGCAGCGTCCGCAACAAATTAATTCAGTTTCTACGCCTTCAGTGTCTTTTTGCCGTGTAAGACTCAAAGTAAACTTCCACTTTTGTGCACCGAAAAATATGCCTTCTTGCCCGCTGGCCGAATTGCTTGTTTTTGCGTAGAAACTCTAATTTTAATTGTATTTATATTTTATATTTTTGTATATTTTTCAGTTTTTAATAAAGCTATTTTGAGGTTTTATGTATTTTTGCCTTGTCGCGAAGTGAGAACTGAATAAATTGAATGAGAAATGTATCTCTAATGAATTTGGAGGAAATAAGCTTAAATGCAGCAAAAATGCATATAATTTAATATCCGTACAAGGAAGTCATGGGATGTACACATCTGATTTTTTTTCTAATCTTATAATCTCTATGTTAGACTTCCTTGCGCCATGAATCTTACCCATGATCATCACTGGTGTATGATATTATTAGTTCAAAGGAGCAATTTGCCCAGATTGTCTTGTTGCCACCAAATATCACAGCCCTGTATTATATTTAAAGAAATTAAATAATGAAGAATCTGTATAAATGCATGCATGTGTCTCGCATTGTGATGAAACAACGGTACCTATAGCCATCAAATTTTGAATAACGTAAGTCTCCACCCGAATATGGGCATTTGGAAGCCCAAATTTGGAATTTAGAATTTGTTTTATTATGTGTTTTATATTTTGTAAAGCATTTATTAGTTTTTGATTAAGAAACTCAATGATTTCAAAACGAGCAATGGCAGCACTGTGCGAAAAAAAAACATTTTTATCTCCAGCTCGCAAAGACTGTGTATTGGAAATTCTAAAGATATGCTCTTTTTATTTTGTGATATTGCTGTTGAATTGATTTTTATGGTTTAAGTGCGAAGAACGTAATATTTATCGAATAAGTGTAACACACAAAACATTAAAAAAACTCCCCTTTAGACGTAATTTTTTTTTCTTTTAGTTTAGTTTTTTTATCATTATATCAGCCTTTGTCCATACTCGATGACATCAAGGTCTATCCATCATTTCTAGAGATAATCTATTAAATGAAAATTCTTTTTATTTAGTTTATCAGTGTATGTTAAGTTGAGCGATATGAAATAAAAATGCAGTAAAGAAATAAACGCTATCAACTGTTTAAGTAAAAGTAACAAGGAAATGAGACCAACGTTCTGTTTATAAGGCATCCATGTCAAGCAAGAACACTGTACAGAAAATAGTGCGAATTACATATTCAGAAATGCTAAGACTAAGTAAAAGGTTATTTATATTGTATTCAACGATATTCGTATCTTTCATAAACGAAGCGTTTTTATTGTTTTCGCTGCGTTTATTTATTGGCAGACGTTCAGCTTTATCCCCGTTTTGGATGATACCTGCATTTTATACTGAAGTACAAATTTTAGTACGTTTAGTTGTAGGATTAACAAATAGCCTATTGTAGCATGATTTTTCATAATAATTACATGGGTTTATTTCTCTGAATTTCTCTTCGTAAAGAATTTAGTATCTGGAGGGTATGATACTAAATTATATATATATATGTTTAATTACTTTTTCCATCTTTATGATAAATATAGTCAGCAACAATTTATTGTTAAATAATAGCTTTAATTTATGACAAATATTTTTCTTTGCATTGCGATAAACTGTAGTTGGTTGGCAATAGCAAAATTTCACTTCGAACGTTTAGAAATTTCGGCACGATCACTTGAAAAGATTGCATGCACATCGTTTTGCATTTCATGGTTAATTTGGGAGAGAAAACATTACAAAAAAAGTTTCCACTTCCATCCTTCATTTCACTTCGTTATGCGCTGCTTGGCCAGGACATAGCTAGATTGCTAATCGTCTCTTATTTGACGGGTCGATATTATCATCTTAGAACTTCTTTGTGCGGTGTTCGTGTGGTTGTAAAGTCACCTTGAAAAGATGTTTTGACAGGAAGCAAAAGATTCTCACATCTAATTTTAAGGAAGTATGTCAGACGTTTCGATTTCTTCCGCGGTCACGTGATTTGATTTGCCGTTATTGAAAAACGAGGCGACATATTTGAAGTTCTTAGATTTATATCTGCCGAAAGTCATAACGGTAGATCTGAGCTTGGATGAGAAATGCGATATTTGTTGACACTTTTCCGATGATAGTTTTCTTGAAATATCGGGAGGCACTGTCATTCCAAAACAGTGTTCTTTTTACTTTCTGTTATTGAAAGCTGTTCGTGAACTATTTCAAGTGGTTAGGAAGTGTATGCAAAAAAGAGGAGTTTGCAAATTTCACATTGAAAGATGAAAAGTAACTTGATTCGAATCTGCTAGTTAGAGAGAGCTTTTTAGTTAAATATTTTGGGGAAAATCCTTAATTGTAATAAAACATTTAACAATAAAAGTACCTTTTTGCAGTTTTCAGCAGAGCTAGCTAATTTCACAACATTATGCCTATTATCTACCGATCTTATATAGTATATTAGGGCGAATGGGAAACCTGCATTTTTTAAGGTATTTTATAAGGAAATGATAATGCTAGTCGGTCGACATGCATAACTTATGATGTTGAAGATTTTTAATAAGAAAGCTTATTAAATGGTCCCTGAGAAGTGGTCGCCAAACTGATACCGCAGAACCGTGCACTTCTATACAATTTCTTTAGGGCTTCGCAAATCAAAACCAAAATTAAAGCGAATTTATAGCTATCATGTATACAGAAGACGTGAATGTTAAAATGAATGATTAAATAATCCTTTTAATTTTATTTTTAATGTTACAGTTATATGAGTATAATTATAGTGAAACAACAGTTTCTTATTTCCCATATAAAGTGCTTGCAACATTGGTATATTTTCAGTGATTTTACTTATGTTTATTCTTCAAGAATGGTACGCGTTCGACAAACAAAAAAAAGTTTTAAGGGCGTTCTGAGCCAACAAAGCTTGTACAGCACTGCCTTGAGATAAGTAAACGAGCTTATTTTAAACGTAGAATTTTTAGGCTGCGCTTGGGCATAGTTTCCAGAAGAGTAGTCTAAAGGCAAAAAAAGAAACGTGGTTTTTTATTTGGGCTACTGTGATATCAAAAATTTCATTTTGTTATAGAAAAGCTGTTATGTTTCGGTTACAGAAATTGTATTTGTGTATAGTTTAACGATGAAAACTATTAAATCTTTTTTATTCTCTGTATTAAACGCACAAAGAATGTAATATTTTTATTTTTAAGGAAATTGTGTAGAGTCTCACCTTCTTGGAAAGCATACACTAAAACGAGACCCTAGCTGGATCTAAGCGACTTATTGCTATTTCCAGTAAGAAAACAGAGAAAATAAGAAAGGTATAAAAGACTCTTTTATGAGAACTCAATTAATTTAACAGAAGGCACTTTGTGTGCTTAAAAACAAGCCAGCATTGATGCCGTAACTAAAAAAAATAATGAATTAAAATTAAAACTTAACTAAGTTGTAAGTTAGTCAAAGGTTACGTAGAAGTGAATAACGCGGAAGTTGGCTCAAACCTATACCGGCGTGAAAAGCAACGGGGCAAACAGGCAGCTATTGTAGAAGTTTAACTAGTAACATGCCCTTCAGCAGGCGGAACACCCTCTGAATAAATAATCTCAAACTTTCCTTTAAATACTATCTCTCTCTCTACGTCATTTGAATACGCGCGAATTAAAAATTAGCATTCTGGCAGGAAAGCGGAAAGGGAGAATGGCGATAAAGCTACTTAATATAAAATAAGTAGTTAGATAAAAAAAATGAATACTTTACAACTTTCCGTGCCACAATTTAAGTAATCGCAACGAAGGTCTTTAACAAGACCTTGTTAAGATCTTAAATTTAAACGAACCATGAGCCAACTTCTTACAAGCAATGAAACTTAAGCTATCTTAATTATAATCTTACACATCTATATGACAAATAGTTGGATCTCCATCAAGCAGTTTTCTTCAGTTTACACTCACAATAAATCAGCTGCTGACCTCCTTCCAGTCATCTGAAAAGAAAAAAAATTAACAGAAAAATTAAGCACATGTTACATTATTTTAATTTAATTCCGGATTTCTGAACCTTTTTTTATTTAAATAGTTCATCAAAATCTTTTTCATACAATTTTATCTGAACTTTCCATTTTTTATCAGAACTTTCCTGAATTTCGTTTATTCTATCAATAAATCTCTTTCCCACTGCTTTCCAGTAAAATGTACTGATATGAATGAGCAAGTGTGTTTCGTGTAAGCGGTAAAACACTATCAACTAACCCACATTCTACATGTTAGAAACTTGGACTTAACCTCAGAAACACCTTAATTTCGAAACTCCACCTAATGTGCTAACGAAATAGGTGATTAAACTTTTGTGTTGGCTGGAGAGTTTAATCTTTAATTTCATACATTACGCCAGCTTTTGCTTTTAACTTAATTTTCTCTTATTTTGTTAGCTTTTAAAAACATTTCATTCACACTGCAAGATTTTAATTCTTAAAAAATATGCGAACATTTAATTTAACACATACTTTAACAGCACGTTTTAACGTTTGCAACACTAAAAGATTAGACATACTACATTTACATGAAACATTTACAATACATTTTATTAAGAAAATCCAGCTTAAACTGTATATATGTGCATAGGTTGCTTTACAAATTACTTAACAATTTCGCCAAATTCCCCTCAAATCACTCTCATAGACTTATTACTTATTTCTAGATTAACCTAAAATCAGTGCGAAAAGATGCATATTTAAATCAGAGCGTCTTGTTACTTAGGAACAACTGAAACGACAACCCTTGATGAAAAATTTAAAATAAATAGCAACTGTTGCAATTTTCGACATCAAACGGAAATTGAATCTGCGAAGAAAAATAAATACTCACTTATCTTTTGGTTTTTCGGAACTCCTCCGTACGCTTGCTCATTAAAGAGGGTAGAGATTTGCTACGGGGTTGAGTTTTACCGTCTAGTTAAACGTTTCGTTTCCTCTTCTGGGCTTCTTCCCGGAATTATCCAGCTTTTCCCCGTCCTTTAAAGGTGCCATTCACACTTGATACTCACCGACGCTATCGGAGCTAATAGCGACGCGTGGAACGCCGCTCTAGCTAACGTAGCTTGTTCACACTTGTTAGGAGCGTTTACTAGAGACAGCCAATAAGCAAGTAGAAAATCGCGCGCCCTTTCATTTGTTTACATTTCGTAGGAGACAGTCTTCCGCCATGAATCTTTGATCGATACAGCGAAAACTGAGCGATTTTTTTTTAAATGGTTCGACCGAAACGTATGGTGAGCAGAAAGCAACGAAAATTTATTTTGTTGCTGATGTTTTTTCTTGGTCATTTAGTACACAGGTTTCAAATCACCAAAAATTATTTGGAAAAATAAAAACGTGTTTCATTATTATGTTTTATTGTTGTTATTTAATTATTAGTAGTATTTTTATTCCAAATGATAAGCGAGTTTATAAAGTTGATGCGATTTTTTTTTATTATTTGAGGTAATAAACAGTACCCTTTTTTATGAAGAGAAAAATTTAGAAGAAAGAAAAATATTAGATTAACGCTTTTGTCTATGCTTTGATTTCACTACTTTTAATTCCATTGCTAATTTTATAATACAATTAGATATTTATCTGAGATCATTGATATCAGTAATTTAGTTCTCTGGATTCAAAATCTAAATACAAAAATAGTATTGAATGGAAAAGAAAATTACTTACTATTTCAATGAAGACTATCTGAAATCATCACCCAAGCGCATTCTATGTGTATTTTTGTAGTCCTTAAATCGACTATCCCATATAACGGGATGTCGCTGGATTTCGGCAATTAGACTATAATTTTCGCTCATATCTTACGAAGCAACAAGATACAAAAAATACAGAAGCATCTCATTCATTATACTGCGATAAATTAAAACTAAAAGTATCCTCCTCAGAAAATTTTGCCTATATTTTCCCGATATTCAAAGATTTTAAAATTTTTAATTTACTTCAAAATATATCTACATTAGCATGGGAAATTAAAGAAACGCAGAATACCCACAATGATCTAGCTAAAAATGGCGCTTAGTGAAAAAAAAAGTGCGAGCGAGGCTTGAACTCCCGATCTGGAATTCTACAACTTGATGGTTTTATCCGTTGGGCTGATACTTCTTTGATGGCTTTTGCGAATTGTAGTATAAGTTCTGGGGCTCTGAATGCAAAAATAAATTTTTGATGGGTATTGACAAAAAAATACCATTTGCAGACACAAAAGATACCATTTGCAGAAGCTAAAATACTGTTCTCTCTAACCAGCTAAGACTTAATAAATCTTATGCATCCGCAACAAAATCATTCAGATCAATATCAACGCAAACTACAGTTACCGCACAGAAAAAAGAACTAGCAATGACAGTAGATCCTAGAAACCAAAAATCAGGGAAAAAACTGATGTTGAAAGTAGTGCGCCGGTGACTACGTCCAAAGGAAAACAGGATGTCCAACAGAACAAACATAGAGATGATATCAAGGAGAAAAATAAGCAAAAACCCAGGGCCCCCAGTCAAAGTTCTATCACAAGCATGAGTTCAGGACGCCTAGATGATTCAGATGAAATGGATGTTGAAGAAGAGTTATCCCTCCCGAAGCACCTTCTGCCTCGAAAATCAAAGAAACAACACCGCCAAAACAAGCATCTATAATGGGTACATTTATTTCGTGGAATTGCCAGGGTTTCCGTCAAAACCTGAATAATATCAAGGATATAATCAACATCTACCAACCTGCCTGCTTTGCACTTCAGGAAACCTTGTTAAAACCAAGCAGTCATGCTAAGATACGGAGATACACCACAGTGAGAAGGGACAACCCATCTGGGGATCGTGCCTGTGGTGGTGTGGGCTTTACCGTCTCCCACAACCACCTGTACACTGCTCTCCCTTTGACGACCTCCTTTCAAACTGTGTCTATTAAGATTAATTTACGTTTTGCAATCTCAGTATGCACAATTTATTTACCCCCACATGAGCATGTAGATCAGCGAGAGCTAGATAGTATAACAGAGCAGCTCCCAGAACCTTTTCTGCTTTTAGGTGACTTCAATGCACGTAGTACCTTATGGGGAAGCAGGGACACTAATTCAAGGGGCCGGCAGATCGAACAATTAATGGAAGATCATTCTACTTGTCTGCTTAATAATGGAGAATACACCTACTTTCATCAGCCGACCGGAACATTTCATGCAATTGATCTGTTCTTCTGTTCTCCATCTGTACTCCCCTTTTGCTCTTTCAGTGTAGGGGAGAATCTCTACGATAGTGACCATTTCCCAGTGATTGTAAATATTGCAGGAAAGTCGGTGATCTCAAGACAACCGCGCTTACTTTATGATAAAGCTGATTGGGATCTTTTTGCCTCTTGTGCTGTGCTGACTGAAGAAATGTTCAAGGAAGTGGACATTAATGCAGCAGTAAAAATGATCTCTCATACCATTGTACAAGCAGCTGAACTTTGTATTCCAAAGTCCTCGACAAAGTTCTCAAAGTTCCCTAAACCCTGGTGGAACAGAGATTGCTATAAACTACGAGAGAGCAAAAGAAAGTCTGGCATATCTTTCGCCGATACCCAACACTGGCAAATCTTCTGGCCTTTAAAAAAGCTAAGGCGAATGCTAGAAAAGTGAGGCGGCAAAGTCAGAGAAAATCATGCGTAGCCTACATGTCTACTATTACCTCCTCAATGTCTAGTAAACAGGTAGAGTCCGCAAAGCCTCTGGACTTTACAATGATTATTCCCTCTCTGTTCTAGAAAAAGATGGAAAGTTGATAAACACTAGAGAAGAAATAGCTGATGCTTTAGGTGATACTTTCGCTGCTATATCTGGCAGTAGCAATTACTCAAAAGAGTTTCTGTCTACAAAGATGCGCTTAGAAAGGACGCAAATCGACTTTTCCCATCCTAATGCAGAATCTTATAATAAAGATTTCACCATGTTTGAACTAAAAAGTGTAATATCTCGCACTGATAATACCTGCCCTGGCCCTGATTCGCTCTGTATAATAAGATATGGAAGGAACAAACTTTTCCTACTGCCCGGTGCAGTTAATTTGTAATGCCTATAGCAAAACCCGGCAAAGATCCGAAAAATCCTTTAAATTACCGCCCCATTGCCCTCACTAGCTGCCTTTGTAAAATCATGTAAAAAATGGTAAATCACCCTCTCACCTACTATCTGGAGACTAATCATTGTCTATCGCCCTGCCAAAGTGGTTTCTGTAAGGGAAGATCTTCACTTGACAACGTCCTGTTTTTAGAAACCGCAGTACGCAATGCATTTGTGAAAAGAAATCATATGGTTTCAATCTTTTTTGACATGGAGAAGGCGTACGATAGAACTTGGCGGCATGGAACTCTTCATGACCTCCACAGCATTGGGTTGAGTGGTAATTTACCCATCTTTATTCAAAACTTTCTGAAACACCGCACTTTCCAGGTTAAGATTGGCCTGGTGCTTTCTCAAGCCTTTATACAACAAGAAGTTGTACACCAAGGTTCAGTGCTTAGTGTTACCCTTTTCAGCCTAAAAATTAATTTCATTTTAAAAGAACTTCCTCCCACAGTGCATGGTTCCCTATATGTTGATGATCTGATGATCTATTGTCACGGTCAAGATATGAGATACATTGAGAGACAACTACAAATTGCTTTTAACAGAATCATAAAGTGGTCCAACAACAGTGGGTTTAAATTTTCTAGCCAGAAGACCGTCTGCGTGCACTTCTGCCGCAAAAGAAATCTACATCCTGATCCAGAGCTGCATCTTGACGGCTCTTCGATCCACGTTGAGCCAGAAGCAAAATTCCAGGATGTTAGCTTTGACAGAAAGCTAACTTTCCTGCCACATATCTTAAATCTAAAGAAAAAATGTGCTAAAGCTCTCAACATTCTGAAAGTCTTGGCCAATACTTCATGGGGAGCAGAACGTTGTTCTATGCTCCGCATCTATAGAGCTTTAATCCGTTCCAAACTTGACTATGGCTGTGTTATCTGTGGATCAGCAAGGCCTTCTGCGCTACTGAAATTAGATCCAGTCCACCACCAAGCGCTACGGATTTGCTGCGGAGGTTTTAGAATATCTCCAGTACAAAGTTTATATGTCATCTGTTTTGAACCATCTCTGGAATTCAGACGCAAGCAGTTGTCCATAGATCTTCACTATAAAATAATGTCGCATGCCGAACATCCTGTACGATTCATGACATCTGATCAGTACTGGCGTATCTACCATGCACGTCCTTCATGTATCCCTCCTTTTGATCTTCGCATTCACTCACTCATTGAAGAATTCAACCTAAAAGATCTGATTCCCAAAAGTTTTAACTTTTTCGGCATTGCTCCCTGGCAAGAAGTGAATATTCACCTACTCAACATTTTTGGAGAAGTTAAAAAGAGCAGTACCAATGATGTCCAATACCAACAAATTTTCCTGGAGCATAAGAGCAGCTATTCTAACTATAAAGCAATTTTCACTGATGGCTCAAAGAATCACGATCATGTAGGGGCAGCTTTTGTTTGTGATAAAGTAATCAAGAGTAGTAAACTTCATAAGGCTGCATCTGTTTTTACTGCAGAAACATTTGCCATTTTGAACTCCTTAATCTTTATCTCTAAGCAGAACAGCAGAAAATTCATCATCTACACTGACTCTCTGAGTGCCCTTGAATCAATTAATGCAAACACTGGCCACCCTATGGTCTTGGAAGTTTTAAAGGCTCACCTCCGTTTGAGAAACGCAGGATATACTGTAGTGTACTGCTGGGTGCCTGGACATGCTGGCATCAAAGGCAATGAACTCGCCGATATCGCTGCAAAATCTGCTAATACTATCTTTGATAATGATGTCCCTTTTACAGACAAACAGAAGTACATTAGAACAAAGATCTTGTCCAGGTGGCAAGAACTCTGGGAATGCCAGACTCTGAACAAATTAAGGCAGGTAAAACCCAATCTGGAGTATTGGGAATCAAAAGGGAATCGAAAGGAGGATGTACTGTTGACTCGCCTACGAATTGGTCACTGCAGACTGACACATCAGTATCTCTTGAAAGGAGATAATGAGCCTATCTGTGGCATTTGCAACGTTCGTACTTCAGTGAATCACATCTTAATCTGCTGTCCTGCTTTTAGTCAGAAACGTGAATTACATTTTAACTCTACGAATTTTAGCTTAACAGATCTCATTGGAAGAAACCTTCACATCAACCTCAAAAGTTTTTTATTAAAAGACATCTCCTTTTACCATATGATTTGAAGTTTTTTCCTTTTAACGTACTCTACCTGTTACTAGAGCTTTTTTCAAAGTCATTTCTCCATGCCTTCATCAGCATTCCAGGTTCATTTCAACAATTCATCTGATACAATGCGTTTGTACTTTTGGACTTTATTCACCATTTGTCTGGCGCATAATAACCTTCAAGGTTTTGTGCTATTAAAAAAAAACCAACCAACCAATCACCCATGTTGTTAATTTAACTTAGCTTCTGTTAATGATGATGATTTGAAATACTCTCCTGATTAGTCGGTTCCATGTGTAGACTAGCTCCGTTTTGCGTGAAGTTCAGATTTATCAACTGGGTCCGTAGTGACAAAAAACTGGTTTCTCTAGTTAATCCGCTGTGTTTGTTGTCTCCATTTTGTTCCATAGCTCCGATATGTCGCAGTGTGAACGCCGCTGAAAACTTTCTGGCTCTGCTGCTGACCTTGTAGACAGAGGATACGATGTCGAACTTGGAAGTTTTAGTTGGAACTTAGGCGAACTAGATCGCTTGAACTTTCGCGGCCTTTACTGCGGTTTTGAAATTTCTTCCACTGGTCTGTTCTTCTGTAGAACTTTTGATGCGGGCTCTTTTACGTACTTGGGAACAGGCGCTTGAATTTTTTCCCGCACTCTGAGCGGGCGTTAGTTGCCCTCAGGACGTTCACAGGAACTTCTTTTTACTTTCGCCTGCTTGCTTGACGTCATGTTCCTTCTAGACTCTGGCTCCCTTCTTAATATTTTTGGATTTTCTCCTGTACTTGCGGTTCCCTCCGCTATTTTTCGAGAACGTGTATTTCCACCATCAGTGGTACTTTGCCGTTGTTTCTCATTGGCTGTGTCTTTTCTTGTTGTGTTCCTGTAAAACATCTTCAAACATTTGCATCTCATTTCTATCAAACTAGGGTTTGACTTGATCACTGTCTCTTTCTCATTTCCATTTCTTAAGTACATTACAGTTTTCGAATCCTTTCTTCAATCACATATGACCCTTCAAACCTTGTGAAAACCATTCCCATTCTTTTTTCCTCTGCCCATGATATCGAGTGTATATTATTATTTTAAATTCTGATGCTTTCTTTTGAACAAAAAATAATTTATCCAGCGGGGTAATTAGTTTTCTTCCTAGATATAATTCCGCCGTCCGTCTTCCGTGTCGTGTCATGTTTAGCCGACCTTAAGTCAAATGCTAACTCACTGACGCAGGAAACCACAGAATGCGCAGCTGTTCCGTCTGAAAACTTTCAGCTTTCGAGCCTACCCCTAAAAGTGAATTGAATGACATTTCGTTTTCAGATTTACAGGATGCATCAGAATCTACTCTAATTTTGTCGTTGTGCTAGAAGGTTTAATGATCGCGTGATGAGGAAGATAAAACATTTTCTGCATCCGATCTGTTAGATAAATTATTATTAATCACAGTCATATGACCTAACTGTTCTTATTCATACATAAAATCTTTATTATACTGTTTTAAAATTCCGGATTAGCTTCGAATTTTCATTCTATGGAACGCAATCTGGAAACTGTTGCCGGTTTTGAATCACTCAACTTCATATACGATTTATAAAATAGAAGTTTTACTACAAATCCACATCTGAATTAAAAGAATAGGTGTTTTGAAAATGTAATTAATATTACATCAATTATTAATTTTGAATTAAGATCTTCGTGAAGCAAAGTGTTATCTGTTTCTGCATTACACAAATTACACTTTAACTGAGAATTATAGTTTTTGATGAAATGCGAATTTAAACATAAAAAAACACAATCCTTGTTTTCTGAAGAAGTTTTTCCTGCCAGTAACATCCAGATTCTTAAATTTAACACGTTTATATAAAGCATGAAGTCCATTACATTTAGTATTACTAAATTTAGAATTCTGTAACGTTTTAGAATTAGCATCCTTCATAAGCGACTTAGCTTCCGTTTCTTTATTTATGATAATTTTGAGAGAAGAACACCTTAAATTGAAAAAATCAAAAAATGCTTCCAATGTGGGAAAATCATCGTCCGCTGTTTTCTGTGCTCATAACATTCGAGTTTCTGAATCTACCTTTTGAAGTAGAATAAATATTAACCGTGGATCCCTAGGAGTTGCTTTGTCACCAAGAGTTTTTAAGCCCTGATAACTTCATTCGAACTGTGAGCGAATTGTCGTAAATTAACATTATCTATAAGTGAAATACATTTTTGATCGATAAAATGTTTTAATTAACGATTGTACTATTTTCTTCTTTTTATCGTACCGGGCGAGCAATTTCGCCCGTGCTTCTTCATAATTGTTTGACAGCGGAATATGTTTAATTATGGAAGCTGGTTCATCAGCAAGTGATGCGATCAAATACTGGAATTTCTGAATATTCGATAAAGAAGTATTATGCACTGTTGCAACAAATAAATCTTTAAAATTCATCCAATCATTAAAGTTACCCGAAAAAATAGAAATATTCAACTTCGGTAACTTAAAGTTACTAATATTAGAATTTTCTGGAACATTTGGCACATTAACCACATTCAGTGAATCGAACAAGTTTTGGTACTGAAGTTTCAAATTAAAATACTTCGTATTAAACTTAAGTCAATTTCTGACTGCTGCTCTGGTAACTGGAGAGTAAATTTATCAAAATCTTAATAAATCCTTTCCAAGCGCTTCTGATGCAAAATTCTTCATTTTTATATAAATCGGAAGTAACACTATTCTGAAGCCCTTATGAAGCTACTTTCTCCCTGTCACACAGTTTAATTACAGTAGCTTGATCCATAATGAGAATACATGTATCCAAGTTCCAAATGAAAAAATACAAGATATATATAAAACTTTAAGAATCAAATTCATATGTAAATCGAAAATAAAAAAAATACACTCGTCTGTCTTTTAACTGAAGAAGTCGCAATCTCGCCGATGTGATGATGACCGATAACACATCATCACAATATCTATCATCACAATACACTACTTCTGAAAACCAATTTGTTACTTATGTTTACTTTCACGCCTCACATAATTGCTTCTATTCGTTGCCCTAATTGGAAACACGGTTTTTGAAATTATCATCTTTAGAATTATGCTGTTAAAACAAATTGCTTTTTAGAAGTAGTGTTATTACGATGATACTGTGTGTCATGAATGAAATTATACTGTGTGTTTATTATATTAAATAACTATATTAAATAAGCACTTAAACTGATTTAATGATATTCTGAATTGCTGTATTTTATTTTGACCACATCAATAAACAATGAGTCACAATTATTTTATTTTATAATAAACCATTCACAGACCATCCGACATTGTCCACGCATATCCAAATTAATTTTAATTTGCTACAGACCCTTCAGCGGTTATAAGGACCCTTGGGGGTCCGTAGGAACCACTTTGGGAACCATTGTTCTAAATCATTCTCTATTACAAATGCATATAATTTTGAGTGAATTCCATCGCTGAGTGAATTTGGTGATCACGCGGGGCATAAATAATCCCATCATCGCAATCAGAAGTAAAACCTGAATCAAAAGGTTTAATTTTTGTATCTATTCACCATTTCATTCTTCATCGAATGTCACAGAACTGGGAATAGTTTGGTTAGAACACTCACTTTCTAGCAATACACTCCATAGCTTGCATGAATGCACTTAAATGGTTCAAGGTAAATAGTTGGTCCCGTTACTATTAAACTAATTCTCTTGTCGTCCGTTATGTGAGAGAGTGCTGGGCCGAGGAGGCAGCACAGACCATTGCACGCAACCTCGTGTCACACTCTACTTACGTTGTCACCGTTCGTCGCCTTCTTCTCTCCTCCACCCACGTCAACAAGGTGTTTGCAGTGAAGGAAAAATCAATCTTCGTGCTAGATTAAATAACGTAAGGCATGATGCCATCAGAAGGAAAGAAACTTCTAGGATTCTTAACCGAGATATTCCCCTCCCCCCGGTCTCTTTTATTTTTTGTTATTTATTTTGCGTGGTAGACTGCTGTAATCTCCACTCTTGCGTGAAAGTATCTAAATATATAAATTTGCTCATACTAAGCATTCCTTAATGTAATTTTCTTGACTCTGCAGACCTAATTTGACTCATAACATATTTGATATTAGAAATACCAAGGGTATTTTCAGCTTTTTTTAACGTTGTAAGGAATTAGCACCCCAGCGCGTGCATGCTGTTGTGGTGTAAATGGTTATCATTTCCACTTAGCAAGTGAAAGATCCGTATTTGGAATCCCGAATAGAAATAGTTAGTTTTTCATGTTTTCGTACTTCAAAAAACTAAATAAGCTTCACATAGGCAAACGTTCGAAAAAGTGAAAATTTGAATTTTGCCAACAAGATCTCTTATGTATATAGTATGTGGTGTATAGTATATTATAGATTTATTATGTTAAATAATCATTTGATAATCCGTTCTTTTATACATTTGTAGTTCAACTTTGCCTGTAAATGGGAATTGTATTTCAAGTTTAAGATAGTTAATTCATGAAGGCAAGAAAAACTTCTAGCTTTGCACTTAAATAACTATACAAAATTAAAATTTAATTGCATACTAAATACAGAAAATAGCTTTTACCAAACTCCTGTTATCTTCATTCTACATATTTGAAACTGTTTTTAAATTTATATTGGAATTAATACTTTTCTGTCAAATGATATTAGCATGACAAAATTTATTTAATTTATGTCATTCTGTTAATCTTAAAGATTTCCATTACCGATTTCTGAAATGAGGTAATAAAAATTCAAAATTCGAATAATACAAAATTTTTTAATTTGCTGAATTAATTAAAAGGCAATAAAATTTGTTCTAAGTGGCAAGGGTCATTCGTTTATAAATTGGAACTACTATTGAAACGTTTAGAATATCAGTTGTCAATATTGTTACATCATGTGACTAAAAAAAACTTTCAGAAATCCAGTAAATATTGAGAAATTTAATGCAATAACAGTCCAATAGTCTTATTAATACTAGATGTATGCATATAATTAATTTTTTGTGATAATATTGCGCTAAGATTAATGAACTAACACTCCCTTATAAGGTATTTCTCCCGCCTTCTTCACATGCCTTCGTGGTGTAGTGGTCAGCACGTTCGACTCGTGGTTCGAGTCCCGGCGAGGGCATTGCTTATTTTTCACGTGTTCAACTTCAAAATACCTAATGTCTCTACAGTGGCGCCCGAACTAAAATGTGGTGGATCATGATTCTCACCACCAGGATTTGGCGATTGGGTCCCCTAATCCCCAGTTGCGCTTTAAAAGGGGGGGAGTATACAAGGTATTTATCCCGCCTTCTTCGCATGCCTTCGTGGTGTAGTGGTCAGCACGCTCGACGCGTATTCAAGAGGTCCGTGGTTCGAGTCCCTGCGAGGACATTGCTCATTTTTCACGTTTCCAACCTCAGTATACCTAATGTCTCTACACCCTTGGCCTTTATAAAGCAAGCAAACTTCTTGATATAATACATGAGATTACTTGCGTCTGTGGTGAGATAAGTCTGATTTTTCCGAAGCATACGACGCGCCAGAATATATCTGGGATAAACATCGTCAGGCCACCCAACATAAAATCCTTAACGTATCTTTCAGATTAAACCAGCATACTTTTATCAAGATAATAATATCAAAGAACTATTTCTTATTAAACCATGAGGAACAAAACACTTCATAACAGTATTTGTAACATTTCAGCAGCAGTAGTTTTATTAACAGGACATTTGTTATTTGAATGACGGCATTCGTGCTAAGATTTGGTTTTTATAGAATTTATATATTTTGTACTATTATTAATGAGAAATGCTTTCATTGTTGTATACAATTTTTATACCTGTTCTGCCAAATTTCTGTGTTAACGTAGCACGTTCGTTTTACAGTTAAAAAAAAAATAATGTGTTTATCTGATAACAGTTTTTGCTTTTGTTTCATTCTTACATGGTTTATTTTATTAAAAATAAGCCATATAAGAACAGTTGTTTACTGTGTAAATCTAAATATTGATATAAATGAAAAATCAAACGATTCGTTACCGAAGCGACGGACATGATACGTAATGTGACATGTGACTTTGTAAATACCTTTTATTAATTATTATAAATTACAAATGTTCGTAAAGTTTTGAATTAATGAATCACAAATTAAATGCATTAATATTATATCATTTAGATTTATTGTTAAAATTATGTACGTTATTAAAAATATATGTATTGGTTTTAAATCACTCAGTTTGTTGACCAATTATTGTTACAATTTGCAAGAAAAATATGTTATAGAACTTCGAATGGCGTTACTCCGAGAACTGTGTGAAAGATGAATTAAATATCTTATGCCCCCTGCAGTGGCAATGCACTTTAGGTCATGTGTATGATCATTTGGTAGCTTAACGTGATGTGATAGAATCATTAGGTTATTTTGAAGCATGAGACGAAAAATGAGCAACATCCTTGCCAGAACTAGAACCTGGACCTCTCAAATACGCGCCGAATGTGCTACCATTATACCAAGAAGGCATGCAGAAAGGAGGGAGAAAATACCTTATAATATAGGTCCAGAGTTTTGGAAAGATTCCCCTACAGATGTATCGAAAGACAAAAACTCTTCTGATTTTGTTTCTTTTAATAAGACTTTAGTATAAGACTTTGGTATTTTAACATAAAACAGCGAAGTATGATGTTCTGTTTCCAAAAATTTTAACTATGATTGTTAATAACTGACTTTTCATGATATTTTGTTTCTTTGAGTAACTAATGAGCACATTTCCAAGAGCTTGCTTGTGAAATGTGCAATAAATTTAAATGTTAGTCCATTTAAAAGACTAGATGTAAAAGAAAAAAGAATTTGATAAGTTAAAATGTATAACTAGAATACTATATTCCTAACATCTAAAAAAATGTGAACTGAAAATTTCCTTCCCGAAGATTGTTTTTAGTTCATTGTCATGGCAGGCGCTTTAGATGGGGACCATGACCATAAGCATTGACTCTGAAGCAACATGTCGTTCCATTCATTGCACAACAAGGATCGGCTGTCATGTTTTCACTTCCTATTTCGTGTATTTCCTTATCGTGTCTTTGCGGTTCATAAATCTCGTATAATGCAGCTGATGAAAAAATATGTGTTATTTCTCTGCTGCGATAAAATATGAAATGTTCTATTTTCTGTCTTCCCAACACACATAATTACATATAGATTCACTAAACTACAATAATGACAATTGAACTGAATACAATAATTAAGATATTTATAATATAATACGTTATAATATTGTTATTATCAACTCCTATGAGCCCTTTTCTATTATTCAGACCTTTGTCCAGGTCTCTCGCTCAAAAAGTATACTTTCGACTCTGTGACTCAGAACTAGTATCCCTTATATGTTTTGTTTGCTGATGTCACCCATACATCTCAAATGTAATTAGTCGATTCCCGATTTTCCGAAAATGTGGACAGATGTTAGCTCGGGTAGCTGGAAACTTAAAACGTAGTTGTTTCAGATTAAAAATAATACCGATCTAAAGTCTTTTCTCAATTCTATGGCACAGAAAGCTTCCTTTCACGCCTTGGTTGAATTAATGTTTCTTAAAAAGAGAGGAAAATATTCGTTAAATACTTACTTTAGCGAAGTAAATTTTAAGTAAACATCATTCATCAAAACCGAGTATCGGTGCAGAAGACCTTCGGTTTCGATACCTTTTCATGCCTTTAGAAACCTTGCTGAGTTTTCATCGTACTACCGCATTGTTTTCTTTGAATACTTCACTACCATCATTGCATGGCGGAATAAATTCTTCTGTTACTTATAGGTTTGTTTCAGAGAATCATAACACCTTTGGATACTGTTAACCTCAAAATTTTGACTATCAGAATTATGAAATCTCGCCGTTTGTCATTGAGGATGCACGAGACATTTAAATCTTTATGAAAAACTCGGAATTCCGGATATGCAACGATTAATTGGTTTAATTCGAAGGAGTTTGTGTTGGAAGATATACAAGTATAGATTGCTCAATGTTCGAACTTAAAACGTATTTCTGTTTGCTTTGCTGAGGCTTACCGAATTGGAGCTGTGTATATCAAAGTGAGTTTTATTTGATACTTGTCTCTTGTTTCCTAAACTGAAGGCCGACCTGCACCTGAAGACCGAGAGAATTTTATGCTGTTGCATGAGCTTTTGTAGGCTTTGTTTCTTGCGTAAAGATCTCTTTAATTCACCAGTTTCTCGTGTACTATAACCGCCAAATATTTTATGTGTGTGTAATGAAGTACAGAGTTTCCTTTGATAGGAATGCTATTCTTTACTTGTAACAGAGGAGTAGGTTGCTTTCAGTAACATTCATTTTTATTTTTCATTTGTCAAACCATTCTTTTCACAAATTGCTCTTCCTGGGCTGATCGATTTATTTTTGTGGAATATAATCATATTTATAATACAAAGCTCTAAGCGTTTAATTACCGTTGTCAAATAGACAATCTTATTTTCTCTCAAAAGAAATTAATATTTTCCCAAGTTTCCTAAGCACTGATGTTGATACATCGATTCTTTCTTTCAAAAATAACAACATAGTTAACTGTAAAAGTGAAAATACATTTTTTTCAGTCGTTGTTTGTATTTTTGTATCTGATATTTGTAATGATTATTATGATTTGTAACTTTTATAATGATTTCATATAATGTTAACGGTGCCGAAAATTGGATTATCAGAATTATTTTTTTAATTATGTGCGTAATTTGCATTTTGACTATTTTATCTGCCTGTATTCGATTTAAACTGTGAGATTGTGCTTTCATACATTGGGAACAAAAAGAACTAGAAATTATATTTGATTATTATTTATTGCACATTGCTGCGCATTCATGTCATTAAAGAAAAACTGTTAAAAAAAACACAAAAACAGTATGACATTTTTATTGGTAATCTTTGTAGTGTTATTTTCTTGAATTTACCTGAAACTCTTTTTTTGTGAAAAAAGGAATAGATTCTAAGAAGCTGAAGATATATTTTTTCCGTTTTTCCGTAAACATTAAAGTGAAAAATGGCTGACTTTTTCTTATTGTTCTAAGTATCAAGCATCATAATTATACTTCTATATTAAAAGACTAATGAATAGTTCTTGGATTAAGGCATATCACATCCTCCTTCTGTGGTTTCTATGAAAAAATAAGAAATGTTAAGAATATTTATGCAACTTTATTTTTTAATTGAATTTCAATTTATTTAATAATTTGTAAATATATCTAAAACTGAGCAAGGGACTTAAAGTAAATTATAAATACAAAATATTACATGAGAAAATTTTGCTTTTAAATATTAAAAATAATTTTTAACCATTCAATAGCCCAAAACTGAATTCTTCAATATATTCATAATTAAATTATTCTACAGAATCAGTTCTGACGTCAGTTAATTTGTATTCAAAATTTAATAATAAAATTAAGCATTTAATAACTTTTAAGTAGCGGACGAGATGTGTGTAAATTTTGAATTTCTGAACTTAAGTCGGATACGATGATTGAATCATTAATGATGGCTACAATAATGATTGAACAGTTCATGAGTTCGTTATTTGCTGTAAAGGAGCAGAAAATTTTCTAATCATTTTTTTTTATAGAAGACATATAGCTTTCAAATTTAAATGCACTGCAATTGTCTAACAGCCCAAACATTTTTACATCTTCGCAGACATGCAGTAGGCCTTGAACATTATGAGAAATATACCGTTTTCTATAATAAAGCCCAAAATTTACTACGAAGAGATTTAATAGAGACTGTGGATATTCATGAATTGCCGTCTGATTTTGTATTTCGCATAAGAGTCTAATCGAAATATAAATGATCATATACCTTTTTGTTTAAAATTTCTTTTAAAACAATTGGGCCAAAGTACATTAAAAATTGACGGTATTCTGTAGCTTTCCAATATTTCCATTCTTTTAGGTTCCTTGGTTTTCTTGCAAATTCAGTTGGTACATAAGGCTTTAAACTGGTCAATTTTTTTAAATTAATTCAACATTTTTATGTGGTAGTCGTGCTTGTAAGCTGCCCCGCCGCCTCTTTAAACAGTTAGCCGTTTTTCGTACTACTTTTTCCCTGAGTGCACAAGGTGCATAAAGTCTAACGGAATATTTAATACATACCGACAATTGTCAAGGGGCTTGACTAGCCCCTTGACGTTTTAATACCTTCATTAGATAATTTGATAGTTTCGTTCGTAATTTCTTTTAAAATTTCATTAGCTTTTGGTTTTGAACTACCATAATATGCACCCACGATAAATACGTACAATTCTAGTAGAAATAATATTCACCAAAATCGGGCAGAGAGAATTATTATTTGATTTGAATATGGATAAACCATCAATATTTATTGCTATCTCTGTACAAGATAACTGAGGCAAAATTTTAAGGCTACGCATTTTTTTAATTTGATTTTCTAAGCCGAGGTATACGTAGTTTCCATTCCCCATTCTTTTTATAAAGGAATTCCTAGGAGTGTTCACGCGTGTACGCGCATCTTTGCTGTTAAAGCATTTATGATTCTTCAGTATTTTTAGTAATGCACTCAAAGCATTCTGGTTGATTTGGAATTTTAAGCTCCATTCTATTAATTTCAGAAACGAGTTCTCGTACGTAGTGTGATGAAACATTGTATGAAATATCTTTCATTTCCCTTTTCTGTTCGAATGAAATAGATTCAGTACCTGTCTTACCAACTTCAAAACAAGCGTTATTGGTTGAAGTGCAAGTTAAATGAGTTTCATATTCCGAATCACAGTTTGAACTGGAATATAAAAGATATTTGCTAGCACGAAAATTCGGCACAGGCATTTTACATAATTAAATGCTACTTCATCTTCTGATGAATCCAATAATATACGTTGACTTATTCTCCTATAAATCTGTCTTTTAGGTACATGAGATATTTTTTTTAGTTTTGATCATTTTCAGAGGCTAAAGGGAAATTTTTGAAACTTACTTTTCGTATTCTTTCAATGAAAATCGTTCTGTAACGCTTGTTTGTGAAGTCAGCTCCTAACTGGAACAGAATAGAAACGACGACAATTAACGTTTAAGCTTCAGCAGAATAGCTGAATTCTAGAAATCAAAAAGTTAATGCGTATACTTTTCCACTTTGTGCGGTTCTTCAAGGATATCAATTAACACCGTTGGGGGCATTCTCCGTCAAAAGTGACTTCATGACCTTTCCGTTTCTGCTTTCTTTGTTCTCTACAATTTTTCTTGTGATACTGGGAAGGAAAACCTGCTACAAACAAACGTTCACAAAAGAGCAATCTTCTGGGGCGTCTGTTACAGAAAAAGTGCTTGGAGGTGTTACATTCTGAGCAGAGCTCAGATTCTCAAATAAAAGGGGCAGTTTTACGAACATTGATAACAATGGAAACAGATTTAAGATTTTCAACTTTGTTATTTATAGCATAAAATAATGTAATAAAACTGCTGAGTTTAAAGAATGCGTTTAATTTAAAAATTATTTTTTTAATTTAAAGTTTGAATACCTTTTTAATCCGTTATCTAATTTTTGAGTTTTTATAACAACGTTTAACTTTGTATTATTTACCTTGAAGAAAAATGTTTACTGCATTTTCTGGATGTTACAAATAAATTAATAAAGCAGTAATTATTGTTATGAGGAGTCATGTAGCATTGACGGCATAACGTATAAGAGTGGAAAGTGCTGGATATATTTTTTTCGCGCTTTGTTTAGTAAAGACCGGACATTTGTACGGCTAAAGACGTCTCTGAGGTAGCAAAGTGAGGTTTGAGGAGAGTAAGAACTGAACTTCTTTCCATTCTTAAACCTCGTTTTCCTATCACAGAGGGGTAAAAAATAACTTACTTCTTACCTCAATCATTTTGAGGGACTAAGTCTCATTATTAAAGAACTTGCCAGAAACTGAACGAAGAAACTGTAATGAATTTTTTAGACCAATAAAATTATTCTTCTGTTTACAAATTCAAATTAAAGCTCGTACAGACTAGTTTTTAACTGCGTCTGGAAACTAAAATTTCGTGGGTTAAAAAAAAATTCTTGTTACTTATTACTACACAGCACTAAACATCATTCATTACTAATATAATTGTGTAAGAGTTCAAAAAAAATTTTTTTTTTTCTTTTGCAATTTCGAAGTATAGTTATTTCTATGTCAAGAACTAGCTTATTGGAACGATCTCGGGATCTAAATCCTTTCAATAACAGGTTTTGTTCTAAAATCTTCGATGAATTTAATTGAATACTTTTATAACTTGATGTAAGTAAGTGCATCGCTCAGCCATGCTTTAATGTCCCGCATGCATATTCCCAAGCAACTAAATACTGCGTTATTTCTGATTAGTGCCGCAGAGACGGGAAAGTGGTTAGTGACTGCTTGCCGTACCGAAGGGCCCAAGTTCGAATACCGGAAATGGCATGGATGCAAATTGCCTGTACCCTCATAGGAGGCAACGGTGGCCCATCTATTACCCTCATAATAACGTGATCACCGCTCCCGGCCTTAATAGTAGTCATTGCCTCTAACGGCTAATGCCAGCCATTGGAAATTTAAAAAAAATAATTTTTGATTAGCCTGATTTAAAGGTCTATGGCAAAGCACTTGAGGGCAACAAAGTGCTTTCAAACAAAGGAAAGGAGTGTCTTTACTAACCACTTTCCATGTTTAAGAGAGATTGGCTTGTTTATACGCTATACATAAGGAAAAAAACGTGAAAAATCTCATGCAGCCAGTTCGATCCCCGAATCTGAATCTTGTCGAACTACCAGAGTTTAGCGGTTTAATTCTCTGCAGCCTGAAGGATTATTTACTTAAACCATAGTACATCATGGCCATCAGTTCATAGGATAAATTGTAGAGACATTAGGTATTTTTGGAAGCGTCAGACATAAAAAATGAGCAACGCCTTCGCCGGGAATCGAACCACGGACCTCTCGGTTACGCGTCGAGCATGCAGACCACTACACCACGAAGGCATGCGAAGAAGGAGGGAGAAATACCTTATATACTCCCCTTTTTAAAGGGCGACTGGGGTTTGGGGAACCTAGTCGCCAAATCCCGGTGGTGGAGAATCATCATCCACCACCTTTTTAGTTCGGGCGCCAGTTGTAGAGACATTAGGTTATTACGAAGCAGGAGAGGTGAAAAATAAGCAACGCCTTCGCCGGGAATCGAACCACGGTTACGCGTCGAGCATGCAGACCACTACACCACGAAGGCGTGCGAAGAAGGCGGAAGAAATACCTTACAAAATGTCTTGGTGAAAGATTTTCTAAGCAAACCTGTAACGCAAATAATATTTGAGTCCAAAGATATTAGCAAAATATCTGAAATAATGTTTACAAAATATATTTTGTAGCATTTAGAATTTATATGTGGAATATCCATTGATTAAGATTTTGATTCTTATAATTTAATTTGCTTGTGATGCAAGGTTACTTTATTTTAATATTTTCAGATATCAGCCTCCATAAAAAGTACAGTATATTCAATGAATTTAATGAATATCCCCTCCGGCTTTTCTTTCAACTCGTTCTAGTCGCTAGGGAGGATACCACTACAGTGCTTAACTATATCCCCTTGAGAAGCAATTGAAGAAACATATGACTTTAAAATGCATTTGAAATTTAAAACAATTGAGCAATTGAATGCTTCTAAAAAAAGTACGAAAACTAAACATACGAATTAGTTGCAAAATAATAATTTTTTTCCCTAGATACTTAAGAAAATTTTTGTCTGCACTGTTAGTCAAATTTTAACTCATATGTGGACTCATAGATAATGAATTAAAGTGAGATTAGCAATTAGTTCTACGATTTTAATAATTTATAGTAGATGAAAGCCATTATATAAATAATTGATTTTATATGAATACAAATGTTTACGTGTATTTTGTGTATAAATGTACGAAATATTTTAGGAATAGCTGATTCATTGAAAGCCCCTTTCAAATTACCTGCAGCCATAAATTAACAAACGTGTCAGGAAAAGACATTAAAATTAATAAAAAAAATAGCAACTCTAACCCCGATACTATATAAATATATTTTCTAAATGTAGTCCAATAAGCAATTCTTAAAAAGAAAAATAAAGAGTTTGCGTATGCTTTCGTATTAGCAAATTCGAGCTTGGAATTCTCAGCTCATCTTAAGATGGGCTGAGAATAAATATCCTCAATCTGCCTGACGACAGGAGTATTTAGTATGTGTATCCTCGGGGTAATAAACGATATCTGAGAAACAACATCCTCAGGAGATCTTCATATATCCCAGAATATTGCGACTTGAAGAGGACATCCTCAAGATGTTGATTTACAAAGTCCTCAGGATATCTGAAAATCAACATCCTCAGGTGATCCTCGTATATCCCGGGACATTGCGACTTGAACAGAACTTCCTCAGGATATCCTGTTTCCCGGGACATTGCGACTTAGATAGGATGTCCTTGGGATGTCTTGTGCTATGGGGGTAAGCACTAAACGAAACTTATTTCCTCGAATAAATTCCAAAATGGATTAAGCATGATTTAATTCGCAATAATAAAAGAAGGCGTTATCTTTGTTGTTGCGAAGCTTAGTTCCTCTAGATTGGCAACAAATCCACTATTCTGCTAAGTTTCAAATGTAAACAAATATGACTGCTATGGCCAAAATTTAGGCTTAGCCGCACTTAAACAACTTTTAAATTGTATATAATTCCACAATTATTGCATGCAGGTTAACTAATGGCATAAAAATCTTAACCGAAAGATAAGAACAACATAATGCAATCTTTTTAAAAGCAAACAATGCACAATTTACAAACTTATAAGAATAAAGAAACCGAGCTCACTCAGCGGAGTAATATATTGGATATATATATAACATATATATATATGTTTATACACTTTTGGTGCGGCCGATTGCAACCAAATTAGGAGGTACACATCTACATGTTATAGCAGTCCTATATACAAAATTTCAATGCTCTCAGGCTATCATTTTTGAGTTATGCGAGGTACATATATACATACGTACGTACAGACGCCACGAAAAAATCTCTTTAGAATCCATTTTAAATCAGTTTTATAATTTTTGAGAGAAAATAGTCTTTTATTCTGTCCTTACGTACAGATGTCATGCAAAAACATCGTTAAATTGCATTCGACAGCGGTAAAAATGGATATTTTCGTTGAAATATGATACCCGAAATTTTTTGCGATTACAATACTTCCTTTATACTTCGTACAAGGAAGTAAAAATAAATCTATTCTAAAGTAAATCTAAAATAAATAGTCTATTCTAAATTCTTCTTTCAAATGGACTTATTTTCTGATTTATAATGAAACATGCAGAGCAATCATATAGGTAATTGTGAATTTTTAATCACTTCAGGTTTTGCTTTAAATTACCTGGTTCTATCAGTTTGGAATTTGAGTTTTATAGTTTTTTACTTCGTTGTACGAAGTAAAAAGGAAATGTTGTAAAAGCGAAAAATTTCGGGTACCATATGTTAACGAAAATATCTATTTTGACCGCTATCGAATGCAATTTAACCATGTTTTTGAGTGACATCCGTACATAAGGATTGAATAAAGGACTCTTTTCCCTCCCCAATAATTCTAAAACTGATTTAAAATGGATTCTGAGGAGGTTCTTACGTGGCGTCTGTGCGTACGTACGCATGTATGTATTGCATAACTCAAAAACGAGTAGCCTCAGAACGTTGAAATTTTGTATATAGGCCTGATATAACATGTAGATGTGCATCTCGCATTTTGGTTGCAATCGGCCGCACCAAAAGTATATAAATATATTATATATCCACTCTGTTAGTCCGCTGAGTGAGCTCAGTTTCTTTATTCTTATAAATTTGTAAATTGTGCATTGTTTGCTTTAATAAAGATTGAATTATGTTGTTCTTATCTTTCAGTTAAGATTTTTATGCCCTTAGTTAACCTGCATGCAATAATTGTGGAATTATCAACAATTTAAGAGTTTTTTAATTGCTGCTAAGCCTAATATTTGGTTATGATAGCGGCCATATTTGTTTACATTTGAAGCTTAGTGGAATAGCTGATCTGTTGCCAATCTAGAGAAACTAAGCTTTGCAACAACAAAGTAACGTCTTCTTTCAAAATTGCGAATTAAATTATGCTTGATTCATTCTGGAATTATCATTTAAGTTATTAGCTGGTTTTTGCATACAAATTGTAATTTTTAATTGTTTTAACTGTATTTGGTGTTTTATGTTTTTCTATATCTTTCAATTTTTAATGAAAATATTTTGAATTTTTATGTATTTTTGCCTTACCGTGAAGTGAGAACTGAATTAATTAGTAGGGCATGCGCATTAGGTAAGCGGCACTGAATCGTCTGTGAAAATTTCTTTTTTATTTGTTTAATTTCTTTTATACATCGTTTTAGATTTATTATAGTATTTGAATAGAACTTGTGGTAATTCTTCAGATGCTATAATTTTTACTCACTCTGAGATATAAAATGAATGAGATGCAACGCTGTTAAGTGAATCTAGCGCAGAAGTGTAGCTATGGTAAATAAATATAGTGAACTTTAAAGAGTGTATTTATTCTGTTGTGGTTTATGCGTTATCGACCAAGTAGATTTAATTCAAAATTCGTTAACTGTTAATTCAATATATTTAAATGAAATGCAGGAAAGTTGCGTATAATTTAATATTCCGTACAGGGAAGTCATGTGGTGTACACATCAGATTTTTTTAATACACTTTTCTGATTTTAATTACATTCCAAATATTCTCATTTCCACTTGATTTTAAGGGTCACTAGATCTTTCTTAATATGAAGAAAAAATTTTAATCAATTTTTAAATGTCTTAAGTTTTTTTGGTAAATGTTATACAATAGAAATTATCGGTGCTGATATTATTGCGTTTTCAACAGGCAGTGTTATAGCTTAAAAATGAAATATATGTCAAAACATTTTAAGTTGTTTTGAATTTAGTAAAATTCGCCCACCACACCCAGTGGCGTTGGTTTTTGAGTAGAGGGTTATCTGCTTAATGAGAGAGGGATGCCTTTGTGGAGGAATTTCTAACTGGTATTGGCTGGTATTTACATTGCACACAGGGAAAATTCCGAAAACCAACAATGCAGCCAGCCCGCTCGCGTGGACTCCAGGAACTAATGGTATTCTGCAGTCTTTACTACTCAATCACTGGTAGGGGCTGCAGTGGCCTTGGTCATATGTGAATAAGATAAAATCGGAAGTTGCTAATGTTAATACTTTTTAAATACAAATTATCAGAGAAAAATTTAAATGAATTTCAACGCTCTCAGGCTAAACGATTACATCCGGAATTGGATGTAATCGTTCTTACACGTGAACATTTTGCGTTATGAATTTCTATTCTTTCTCAGTATTTTATTAAAATCCTTATACACTGTTTTTAAGGGCGCCCTAACGATTTTATGCTCAATCACCTATGTTGAAATATGTTGTGATGAATAAAATTATTTTGTAATTTTTTGTTTATTTTACTAAAAACTATACAACTTAAAACTTTTTATACTTTTTTATCCG
The DNA here is from genome assembly GCA_000611955.2 of Stegodyphus mimosarum. NCBI lineage: Eukaryota > Metazoa > Arthropoda > Arachnida > Araneae > Eresidae > Stegodyphus > Stegodyphus mimosarum. The sequence goes on from KK117392.1 coordinate 112,039, forward strand.
CAAAAGAGAAAAATATTATGGAATGAAACTCACTCTCTGAAAGTCTATAGCAGCTTACCGGTTTTGGGGGAATTTTAATTTTCGATATATTTAATACGTTAAGACTGAAATTCTGTGGTGATTAGTTTGATTATTAAAAAAGGAATATGGGAAACATAAAATCCATAAAAATATTTCATCATTTAAACTAACAGTAATCTGTATCGAAGGTAAAACTAATCGCTATGAAATACGAATTGTCTTTGTAAGTACATACATACATAGGTTTGCGAAATTTGTTAGAAGAGGTAAAAAATTTATTTCAAGATTTCTCTCAAAACAAATAAAAAAATCAGCATAAATAAATCGCGTAAAAAATATTCGTGCGCTTCCTAGTTCGCTTTCATTAATATTAACTTAGAATTATTATTGGATTAAATTGGAATTCTGCTGTATTAAATGCTTCTGTTTGAAATTTGATGTTTTGCTTTCGTTAGAGGTGAGACGTCACTGAATTTCCTTTATCGGTCAAGATATGAATGGCACCAGTTTAGTATAATTCTTACTGAAATTAAAAGCGCATGTCTTAGTCCTTCCTTGTATCTCGCAAGGTTACAGTATTTTACGATACCGCGCGTTAATCATCTCTTTAGCTTATCAAATCGTGAATTTTGAAAGCGGTTATTCCTTGCATGTTAAAATTTCTAATAATTATCCTCATAACCTGGCAAATATCCAGCACTGAGAGCAACTGCCACTCCACACGGTATAAAATCTTTAATTTAGTAGATTATAATTGAATAATATTTTCGATAAAATTATGTCTTATTTTGTAATAATCCATAAATATTTTTTGTTTTGCAATTATTTTTATCTTTATTTTATTTTATATATTTCAGATTTACAACAACGCATTGCTTATCAGTGTAAAAATAGAGACTATTTAAAAATTTGTATGAATATTGGTAATAAAATGTGATATTTATAATATTGCATAATGTAATAATTTGACAGTTATTACATTAACTCGGTTACAAAATAATCTTTTGCTTGTGTATGTAATTCAAGTGCTAATATTTCTTTCCCTTTTCTTTTTCAGGTAAGTCTGGTTTTATTGTTGAATACTTAACAAAGCGGAAACTAAATAAGGTAGGATTTAAACATAATATGATGTGAGTAATATGCTTTTCTTACGACGGCGTACAAGGCGTTGTAGTTTGGTTACGATTCATTAAGAAATTCTAGACGTGTATAACAAGAGAAATATTTTATGTATATACTCAGAGTCGACTTACATTTAAGTGCATCTGTCCGGGTTATTAGTTGTTTAGTATACGTTAAATATTATATAAATTAAATAATATTTAAACGTAAGTTAATAATTTATAGGTTCTGCTGAGATGCAAAAAGGCAAACATATAAAGAAAGAAAGTGCCTCGTAGGGTAGTCGTACTGGTGTAATTACAAATTATTTCAACCCGCGTATCTTAAATCGCTTCCAGTATCATTTGTATTTCTTCTTATAAAGAAGTGGATTAATATGCAAATAGAAAAAAAAGTATTTAGCAGTTTTGAGATTTGCTTCAATGATAAAATTCTTTCGGCACCGTTTTAATAATGTGTTACAATACTTTTAACTCGCAGAATGAGTGTTGTTGCAGAATTATTTTATTTTCTATACACTAAAATTATGGGAGTATATGCATATTTTAGTTAAATAACCATGAATGGAAAAAATACAATTTGCGTGAACTTGTACAAAACAGTTGCACATAAAAAAACAAATTGCAGTTACATAATAATAAACAAACTAAACCCATATTCTAGAGGAAAAAAAAACATTTTTTTTCAAATAACGTTAAATGCTATTATTACAAATTACTAAATATTTTAATTTTACTTATTTAAGCATATTAGACTGTTATGACATATAGAATTACGAAGTTTGCCAGATTTTTTATATTTGCACTTATCAGACTCGCATTTACCCTTATAAACACATCACTGATATCCCTGACCTCCAGAAAGAGATGTCTTTGTAACGCATTCGCGAAGTGATGCTGCTAATCTGGAGCATCGTCAAGCAAAATAAATTTTTCTTCATAAATTGTGAATTGATTTCCGGTATACAACTGTGAAAGTCTTGCTTATTTCGTTCCTAATTGATAAAAATCTTCATTTTGAGCTTCTAATATCACCGCTAATAAATTTCGGGGATCACTTCTTGCTCTGAAATCAAGTGATTGTCGTGTTGATAGAAACCAAGGATTTGCGCAAAGAGAACAAATTTTGGTAAAGTTAGGGACTTTTATCACATTTACCATTACGAAGGGAATTATGCAAACAAACCGGTTAATTTGCTAAATTTTCAAAAATTTATCATATTTACCAAATTTAGTGGTGATTATGCATAATTACCGGTTATTATATATAATCACCGGATTAATCACGTTTACCGTAACATAGATAAGCGCAGATGTGTGATAAGTTTGGGGACGCCAGGCACTTTGTCGATGAATGTACGCTTACCCGGAGTGCAAGAGAGAAATACAGAAAAAAATGTAAGGAAGATTTTAAAAGGAACTATTCAAATTTGAAAGAGTTTGCAGAGACAATAATGAAATTTATAAATACGAACAAAGACAGTACTGGAATTCGGTACTAAAACTCAGATTTTGGTTTTTTTTTTTTTTTTTTTTTTTCAGGCCAGGCCCATTTTTGGATCATACGGCCGCCTTGTGTCGGCTAGGAGGATCGAGGCTCTGCCCTTATAATGATAATGATAATGAAGTGCTCTAGTGGAGCTCGAAACGAGAAGCCGAGAAGACAGACACAGAGGCGTTGTAAAAGCAAGGGACCCTTGAGTAATCCAAAGTGTAATAACAGTTTATGTTGTTGCAATAATAAGCTTTCTCCTGTTTTAACATATATCATAATGTGTTGTAATAATAAAATATGATTTAAAAATGCAGCAAACATATTTTTATTCAACATTACCATCAGTGCATGGTTGTCAACATTTATCGCTATAAGTGAGAAATACGGATATTTAGCTAACATTTCGGACATAAAACCAAGCGACTAGCTGAATTCTTCAGATTTTAGCCTTTCACGGTAACATATACATCAATAGTTCTTACTCGTATATATGTAATGAAAGTAGACTTAGACACTGTAATGAAGCAGACACTTACTGAAATGAAAGAAATTTTAGAAGTAATGATGTTGCAGAAATATTGAGAGCATAGATACGTAGAAAGGCCCATAATGAACAACAAGAATTTTGATTACGTAGAATGCTGAAATGTTGATTCGTAGTGAATAGGAGACTAGCAGACGAGGCAAATTAAATCTTCATTTTTCATTTCAGTAAATATGTTGTAGCCTCATTTACATTTTTGATAGATTTGCAATAAGAAGAGGCAGCAGACAGAAGTCCAGCCAGGCCGAAGCGTAAAAAGCAAATGCAGTTAAGTTCATAATGAAATGTTAATTCAAAATACGTTAGTTTTAGTTCTCAATGCATTTGATTGGGTAATCAAATCTGTTGCAAAATTATTATTTGCCGTTTGAGTTTTAGTTCCGTTTGCATCATCATATTTTATCTTTTGCATATTTTTTCTTACATATGTATTTTTGTGTGTGTCTAATAAATTGAGATGTTCATTGAGGTTATATTAGATAGAATGACGATACTTGCATACAAATGTAGACATAGATTCAACATAATTTTATTACTGGGTAACGCAATCCTTTAGGCGCATAATCTGATTCACATACTGTGTAAGGTTTTAGTTAAACTAACCAAGTTTATTTTAATTTAAATCTTTTCTATCTCCTCTCTGCTTCAACTTCCTGTCAGAAGAAGCGCGCGTTTTTAGCTTATGCTAATTTTTGAAGTTCAGCCAAGCACTATTTAAGCTAGAAGTAGAAACCTCTCGGTGTGTGAGAGCTTTGCCTCAGATCACGGTCACGCTGCTCAACTTTCGCCTGACCAGCTAGCAGTTTAAATTTATAAGCCATAGTGCTTACTACGTGATTGCATTGTAAAATAAATTAAAGTGCGGTAGTATTTAGTATATCTTGCTACGCACCCTTTTAGATAGAGGCCAATCTCCGCGAATTGCTCTGCGAAGCAAAGTTTGATTTAAGTTACATTTAAATTTATTTAAGTTTATTTGATTGTTAAGTTCGACCCAAGTGTGGTCTTTTACTTTCTGTATCTCTCCCGAATTGGGAGGTTTGTATTTAATAGTGATTGAATAAAAGAGGATTTCAAATCCCTTCACGTGCAGTTATTCTCCAGCCCAGCAGTTACATCAGAACATAGCGTACCTTCCGCTCCCTGTTCCAGTTCAGGACTTAGAACGTAAGGATAAGAACCCTTTACAGAATTTACCATGTTCTCAAAGAATACACACAGAATGCTAAGTCCTGATAGTGGCGCCCGCACAAAAAGAAGAGGATGGCCTCAACAACAAGAAGACGAACCTGAGACACCTGCTGTACCTGTCCAGAATCCTGAGATAGCACCTCCTGGCATAGAAGGATTCGGCTACATCGTACAAACCATGCGAGCAGCCATGAAGCCAGCGGCAAGTTTTGACGGCAAGACAGCCGTAATCAATTTCCTGGAAAAGCTAGACTCCCACTTCATGCTATATCCAGTCCACGAATTTCAGAAAGTCGCTCTTGCTACCAGCGCTTTGAAGGGCCAAGCGCTAAGTTGGTTCAAGTGCATCGGAAAGAATCTCTTGGGGGAACCAGGAAGCCCCACATACACGTATGAAAATTTCAAGAATTCTCTAGTGAAAGCATTTCCCGTGGTGCGAGATCGAGCCAGATTGGAAGCTGAACTGTTTAGCCGATACCAAGAAAGAATAGAAGATTTGTCTAATTTTATTTTGAGGAAAATTCAAGTTTTCAAGCTTTTGTATGGAAGTCGCCCGGATCCTGAAATTATTCAAGTTATACTTCCTAGGCTACTGCCCCAAGTTCAAGATTTCATCGAACTAAGAAATCCAACAACATTAGACAGATTATTTGAGCTCGCGGTACAATTTGAAAGCCGAAGAACAGCCGACAACGAACGACGACGCCAATTTGAGCGAAGAAGTCAGTGGAGTTCGCCAAGACCGCAGCAAAAGCAAAATCAAAGTTACGGGAATAAGGCGAAGCAATGGCCGAAGAAAGATGTGTCTCCTAAAGCGAGCGGCGAACGAAGGGAATTTAATAGAAGAACAAGCAAAGATTCCGAGGGCAACCAGAAGAAAAAGAATTTAAACTAAGAGGGATTTCTTCGAGGAAGGTGAAGAAGTCCGAAGCAGCGCAAAACCCTTCCAAAATCAATTTAAACACCGTGGTCGTTAAGAATTTGAGTTTGCCGAAGATTGAAGTTCTAATCAACAACATACCGGCGACAGCCCTCTTGGATACAGGAGCCCAAAGCAGCTTCGTATCGGAAAGATTCTTTAAGAAGCACTTTCGACGTTACAGAATTTTTAGTGCAAGAGACACGGATGTCATAGCGGCCCAAGGAGAAAAATGTAGCTGTTTAGGAAAAGTACCATTGTTCGTGCGTATCAACAACGAACAGGTAAGAATCCTGTTTTATATTGTGCGTAACCTGCAGACTTGTATTATTCTAGGTGTGGACTTTTTTAGTTTGGCAGAAGCAAAAATTGATTTCAAGGGGGGAGAACTAACATTAAATATGAAGCCAATTGAAGCGAAGAATGATAAGCCCCCGCAGCTGGACTTGGAACATTTACAAGCAGAGGAAAAAGAGAAAATCCAAGGTCTGGTAAGTCACTTTGCGAATTTATTTAGTGATGTACCAGGCTTTACGCAGGTGGTGAACCACGACATTGACACGGGGGACGCTCAGCCAGTTAGGCAAAAGCCATATAGATATGATAGGACAAAAGAAGAAATAATTGAACATCATATTAAAGAGATGTTAAAGAATAAAATCATCACGCCAATTTCTAGCAGTTATGCTAGCCCCGTTGTCCTGTGTAAGAAAAATAATGATTACCCGATTACGCACCCGAAGCGGTGGCGTTTTGCTATAGATTATCGCAAGTTAAATTCAGTTACAAAATATCCTGTATATCCGTTGCCGATAATTGAAGAAATTATTCGAAATATTTCGTCTACAAAATACATGACTACATTAGATCTCACGAGTGGCTATTTTCAGATTGGGGTAAAACCCGAGGACGTACACAAAACCGCGTTCATAACGAAATCTGGTACGTACGCATTTCTTAGAATGCCGTTCGGATTATCCGGCGCGCCGGCAACGTTCCAAAGATGTATGGACATCGTCTTAAGACCAGTCCTTGGTAAAAGCACTTTCATATATTTAGACGATATTATAATTACGAGTAGTACTCTAGAACAACACTTACAAGATTTAAGAAAAGTATTTTCATTGTTAAACGAAGCTGGTTTAAAGATAAATGCGTCTAAATGTAAATTTGCCGCAAAAGAGTTACGTTATTTAGGATTTAAAATTTCCCAAAAGGGAATCGAAACGGATCAGTCAAAAATAGTAGCCATTAGAAATTATCCTGTTCCTAAAACAGCGAAGAAATTATCGTCGTTTCTCGGGATGTGTTCATATTACCGGGCTTTCATTAAAGACTTTGCAAAAATAGCTGAGCCACTGCTAAAGTTGAAAAGAAAAAAAGCTAGGTTTTCGTGGTCAGCAGAAGCCAACTTGGCGTTTCAAAAATTGAAAGACGCATTGACTCAAGCTCCCGTCTTAAAATTTCCAGAAGGGGATAAAGGATTAGAGATTTCAGCGGACGCTTCAGATTTCGCGATTGGTGCAGTGCTTTCCCAAAATGGTCAGCCCGTGGCTTTTTTCAGCCGAACATTAAATGAAACCCAAAGAAACTATTCCGCAACAGAGAGAGAAACTCTCGCAGTGTTAGCATCAGTACAGAAATTTCGTGTGTTCTTTGGAAGTTCTCCAGTAACTGTATATACCGACCACGCGGCGGTCACTAGACTCTATTCTGGAAAAAATTTATCACCCAGATTAATAAGGTGGGCTCTCAAATTACAGGAATATAACCTAATAATTAAACATACGCCGGGAAAGGAAAATGTTGTGGCAGATGCTTTAAGCAGAATTAACTTAGATGAAAATGGAAGTGTAATTAAGATAGCCATGTTAACATCCAAAGTATTAGATTCTCGTGAAACAGTAATAGCCGAACTCAAAAAAGATCCGGAGTTCAAAAATATATACAATTATTTGGCCGACCCTGAGAATTTCAATCATCCGGATATTGTGCCGATAAGAAATAGGGCCGAAAATTACGAATTAATTGACGGACTGTTATTCTATACGAAAGCTACTAATGAGAATCATGAATATAGACCGGTTATCCCAGCTAGCATGAGGTTGAATGTATTAGAAGAGTTGCATGATTGTGCCATTTCGGCTCATTTAGGTATAAGAAAAACTGTTCAGAGAGTTCGCGAGGCAGTTTTCTTTCCAGAACTGCAAAAGTTTACTAGGGCGTATGTCCAGTCGTGCCCAACATGTCAATTAAATAATTATGTTAATTTCCGCCCGGCCGGGTTCCTAAATAGTATTAAATCAGAATTCCCAAATCAAATAATAGGCATCGATTTACTTGGACCTTACCCTCGAAGTAAAGTTAATAAAAGCCGATATCTTTTAGTTATAGTGGATCATTTTAGCAAATGGTTAGAGTTAATTCCGTTAAAACGCGCGTCTGCAAAAATTGTAGTAGATTCAATTCTAAATAAGTATATTTTAAAATACGGGGCGCCCCTAAAAGTTATTTCAGACAATGGTCCTCAGTTTGTTAGTAAAATGTTTGAGGAAATGTGTGCAAAACTGGGCATACGTCATCTAAAGATGGTCCCGTATCGTCCGCAGTCAAACATAGCGGAACGGGTGAATAGAAATGTAGTGAAAATAATTCGTAGTTATGTGAAAAACTATCACTCTACCTGGGATAGCCATATAAATGAATTTGCATTTGCACTTAGGACCGCCAAACACGATACTACACAAAAAACACCCGCTGAACTCTTCTTAGGAAGAAAGATCTTGACCCCCCTAGATAAACTGTTCTTTGTACAGGAAAGGGCAGAAGAATTTAAAATGAGTGATATACAAAAGTTAATACGGGAAGCGACGGAAAATATAGAAATGGCCCAAAGAAAACAGAAATTGTACTATGACCTAAAAAGAAGAGAGGTCAAGTACAATGTGGGAGATGAAGTGTTGAAGATTAAACACAACTTGTCAAATGCCCCAGAGGAAAAGGTGGGGAAATTTTTTCCGCGTTTTGAAGGCCCGTTCACAATTGAACAAATTACGGGGGCAGTGGTTATATTAAAAAGAAATGATGGTCAAACGCTCAAAGCGAATGTGGACCAAATAAAACCGTTCTATAATCGCAGCAAAATGGCTGTATTTAAAGATTCGTTTCAGGATCCGAGGCAATCGACTAGCCAGGAAGATATACGTCAGCAAAAACAGCAGGAACCAGCTACAACGGCATCGAAATGTCAGAAGAAGAAAGCTCCCCCCCAACAAAGAAATAAGAACCAAAAAGGTGGTTTCAAAAGAAAGTCTCACGATGCAGGTGAACAAATCTACGAACGGAATTACGAGCGCACCAAGAGAAGAAAGCAGAATGGGCAAGGGAAGCCCAATGTATCCAAAAGAACTGTGGAATCATCGGACAGGTGCCTGAGAAGCAAGAAACGTCGATTGCAGCCTGAGAATCAACTTCCCGAATACAGCAGGAACCAGGACAAGCAACGAGCAAGGGCCCAGGAGAGAAGGGCCCAGTCCACCAAACGTCCAGCGGAGCAACCTCCTCTACAAAGGAAATTGCCGAGGATACAACGACGGAATTTCAAAAGAAAAAGAGACGAGCAGGCTCCGAAAGAACAACGAAAAACGAGGAAACTGAACCAGGCCACAACTTACTCAAGTTTTAAAGATTGGGCCAAGAAAAGGATGGACGATCATAATAAGATAAGTACAATTTCGTATTCAAAAGTTTAGTTAATTTTTGAGTATACTGCAAGTTGCAGGACTGATTTTACCTCAAGCGAGGTTGACTTTTACGCCAAGTGAGCGATAAGTTCTCATATGGAAAGTAAAATGTTTTGTTAAAAGAAATTGTAATTCTTAAAGATTTAAAATTACTTAATTTTGTAAATAGATTAATTCTGTAAAAGCAATGAATTGCTGAAAAGAATATGTTAACTAAATGATTTTGTATGACGCTTTGTCTAAAGACTTGTAAAATGTCTAGAATGAAAATTCGGAAAATTGAAAAACACGATTTAGTCTGTAGACTATTAATTCAATGTAATTTGATATTTCAAGAAAGTACCTTGAGAAAGGAATAGGAAGCACTTGCTGTAAGCTTAGAAATTTAACCTATATTTCTGTAAGCTTAGAAATTTAACCTCTATTTGCATTTCAGGATTGCTATGAAATTGTTAATGTGTTATGAAATGTAACAAATAATATTATGCTAGCAATGCACGTTAAGTGCAATATTAATGTGAATGTTGTGTGCAAACTGCGAATTTGTATGCATGAAAAGTTAAAGATTGACTATTTTAGAATGCAAGTGTTAATTAGGCTCTCCACCAAATACACTTAAAGTGTTAGACATAAAGCTAGTGAGAACCTTAGGATTAGCTGGTTATAGGGCGTTTTTTTCAGGTCTCGTATGTCAAGTTCTAACTAATGTTAGTCGATTGTAGGTGGAAGAGTTGAACACCCCCGAACACATAAAAACCCGCAATGGCGGTTTGCTTTACATCCAACACCGGTGAGAGAGCATACGGGGGAAGAATTTAATTGTGCTTGAATGATAATGTGTGTGTGCAAAATTACACAGAAAAAAAAAAATAAGGATTTGTACCACTTAGAATTATTCTGTTATTATGTCATACTAAAGTTGTTTTCCTTCCAGATTTTGCTGGAAGGAGTAAGACTGTTTGAAGAATAAGACTTGAAAAAAAAAATGTTGAAGATTGTTGTTCCAGAAAATTTCGTCTGTATTTTACACAAACATATATTGCCTTGTAAGAGTTGGCCTAAGTTTAGAACAGTGAAATTTTCGACTATTTAGAATTGCTAGTTTTCAACATGGTCCGTTTGGACCAAAGTAGTTTAACTATCGCAATTCTGGCGGGAAGTTTGTAAGGTTTTAGTTAAACTAACCAAGTTTATTTTAATTTAAATCTTTTCTATCTCCTCTCTGCTTCAACTTCCTGTCAGAAGAAGCGCGCGTTTTTAGCTTATGCTAATTTTTGAAGTTCAGCCAAGCACTATTTAAGCCAGAGGTAGAAACCTCTCGGTGTGTGAGAGCTTTGCCTCAGATCACGGTCACGCTGCTCAACGTTCGCCTGACCAGCTAGCAGTTTAAATTTATAAGCCATAGTGCTTACTACGTGATTGCATTGTAAAATAAATTAAAGTGCGGTAGTATTTAGTATATCTTGCTACGCACCCTTTTAGATAGAGGCCAATCTCCGCGAATTGCTCTGCGAAGCAAAGTTTGATTTAAGTTACATTTAAATTTATTTAAGTTTATTTGATTGTTAAGTTCGACCCAAGTGTGGTCTTTTACTTTCTGTATCTCTCCCGAATTGGGAGGTTTGTATTTAATAGTGATTGAATAAAAGAGGATTTCAAATCCCTTCACGTGCAGTTATTCTCCAGCCCAGCAGTTACATCAGAACATAGCGTACCTTCCGCTCCCTGTTCCAGTTCAGGACTGAAAACTTGAGAAGAAACACCCTGGTAAATATTTCACAATGTCTGCAAAGAACACGCACCGAATACTCAGTCCTGATAACTGTTATGAACGTAATATGCTCCCGTAATGATGTTTTATGTTTGCTTGTGCTTGTTACTGCACAAAGCTAAACTGGGAAACAAGAGAGGAAAAATAATTTCAGTATGTCGGATTGTTTTGTTGTCATTTAAGAAAAGGGAAAAAAGGCTTTTTGAATGGATGTCAAAACAAATTTTGATATGATATGTCATAAAAATGGATTTTAAAAGAAATTTTATTTTATTTGCCAAATGCTGTCAAGTTACTTTCAGAATTTCTTTGAACAAAAGAACGTAAATTCCCTCCTAAATTATTTTGATAGGATATTTGTTGCATTTTCAAGAATATTTTATGCCATACATAGGTCTTCTTATTTTAACTTAGATGAAAATTGATGTCCTTTCTTTATCGTTGAATAGCTGGATGATAGTAATATAGTAATTTGGCTGATAAACAGCTGATTATATGTATATAATAAATTATATGTAAAAAAATCTGGAAAATTACAATCTGTAAAATTAAAATTATCTGATTATATGTATATAATAAATTTTATGTTTATATGTTTCATAACATGTTCTCTAATTACGTTCTCAACATTCCATGGTGCAAGAAGGTATTGAATATGCGTGAACCTAGTTTTTAAAAATAAATAAAAGAAAGCTCTTGGAAATTAAAATTACCGTTGAAATGTAATATTTTCGAATTTTCTGGCGTGTTGTAAGGCCTGATTATGAAATCAGTGGAATTAGAATGTATAATTTTAATCTTCTACGCCTGTATCCAATTAAAACGATGCCTCAACTTCGCATTAATTACTACTGGATAATGATTTTTTTCCTCTATTTTCCCTCTTAATGTAGTTTTTTAGAAATGGAATGAAGATTGAAAGAGGGGAGGAAGCAGAGAAAAAACTTTCTCCAGCGTTTTTATGCTCTAATGGCTTTTCAAGAACTTAGGATATCAGCGAGAATTATGATTAGAACACAGGAACCCATCTGAGAGCGCTTGGATAAGATAAGAGAACAGTTTCCAATAATAGGAGATTTTCAAAGTTCTTTTTAATGTTGCCGTTCACTTTTATCGGATAAAATGGACCTGAGGAAGATAATAAACATTTCACTAAATTGAACTGTTCCAAGGAAACGCCGTAAAGTTAGCACCTCTTTTGGAACATGCACGTTGAAACATTTGTGATTTAAATGTAACCAAATATGACTATACATTTTTTTAATATACTTAGTTTCATACAATAAAATGCCCGGCAGAGTATTTATACGTAATGCATATGAAAAGTAGTCCATTAAAAGTCGATAATTTTCACGCATCCATAAGTAAATCTAATTTAAACTTACAATATTTTGTATCTCTTTTTAGAAACTGAAGATATTGGCTGGCTTTAGATTTAATATTGCTTAGCCTACAAATAAGGTTTCACTGCATTTAACAGATTCATATTAGAGGTATGAGGAATCCTACATTGTTCTGAATGCGAATCCTGAAAAGTTCTCTAGCCTTTCGAATCTTATCAAATTTGCAATCCTTCGTATAAGAAATAATACAAAAAATAATAATAATAATAATACGAAAAACAACACTTATTATTACACGTTTTGTCTTAAAAATTTTACGTTTTTGTTTGATTAAAACAAATTTAAGAATTCAATTTTTTAAATTGCATCTATATTTTCTAAGATACATAAGAAATTTAGAAATTTGAATATATAACTAAATTTCTTGAAATATGAGATTCACTTTCGTAACTTAATTTGGCGAAATATTTTCGAGTAACAGTTCAGATATTTTGCATTTTTCATAAACTTTTCAAATTAAAATAAGGGAGGAGGATTATTCCAAGAACTAACATATATAAACACTAAATATAGATCTGAATTTTTTTTTAAAGTTAGTTAAATGTTTATTTTTATTTATTTTTTTTTAGGTTAGGACTCGAAAAATTAGAATAATGAAAAACAAAATTGCGAAGAATTGAATTTTTAAGTCTTGATCTTTTACAAGATTCTTGAAATTCAAAGATTCGAATATTTGGAGCTCAAGCAGCACACAAAGCAGGTATGAGCACCGCCATCAACACTGAATATAAATGAGAAAGTTTGGACAGCGTGTTTCTCCTTTGAACGTTGGTTGTTTGCGAATAGGTCGTGTTATGCCTCGTGTAAGAAGGAGAACTTTTTATTAGCACGTGTCGAAATTCTACCGCGACAGGATCGTGGCTTCGTTCGCGACATTGCTTTTCGTTTTGGCCCGGATCCCATCACTGTCAGGCGATTTCGGAATCAGTGGATCCAAGAGGGCCACACTGAACGCCGCGTAAGATCTCAGCGGCTCCAGGCCACTAAAGCCCTGCTATGTTGTTCTGCCAACCTTGTGGGATGGCAGAGCAACGTCATATTAAGCTGAGTCAGAAAGTTGGCTCGTGCACAGGATGAAAAAGTCTATATGGATAGTGTGATGATGTCTGCGGCACCACGGACTGCCAGTACGACTATCATTATTGCGGCTTTTCCTGACGCTACAGCAGCAACGGGACTACCTACGGTGATGTGATGAATGACGACACTGGACTCGGGAGAGTTAACATGTCGTCTTTTCAGACGAATCCCCGTTCTGTATACATATTCATGATGGATGTATTCGTGTGTGAAAGTAACGAGGAGAACGAATGTTCCAGCTAGCATTTGTTTTCGTCATATGGACTCAGCATCTGACGTGCTGGTATGGGGAGCTTTGAGGTACACATCCGGTCACATTTTGTTTGCAAAACCCGTAATATAGACAGTCGGTGTTACATTTTTTAAGTATGGCTGTGCCTTATCTTCGAGGCTTGCCTGAACGGTATCTTTCAACAAGATAATGGTCAACCGTATGTTCCCCATCTCTGTTGACCTTCCTGGGTGCAGAGGGTGTTCTATTGTTGCCGTCTGGTTGGGATTGCCGAGAGACTGGCATGCTACCACGCGCCATCCACTACAGTTGATGAACTCTAGCATAGATTTGAAGCCGCATGGAATGGCGTATCTGTGTATCATCCAAGCTCGGTTCAGCTTTACCTAGTCGGATTACAGCCATTGCTGCTGCCAAAGGTGGCAGTTCTGTGTCCTGAATTCTGCATGCTGTGCTCTAGACCACCAGAAAATTTAATCATCTTTCCTGATACTGTATATGTACAATAAATAAGATTCTGCTGTTGCTTTTCTTTCCGGTGTAGCAATTTTAATGGACAGCAGTGTATTGTAGAGTTGTCATTTAAGGTCTTCTCCCATTCCAGTCTTTTATGCAATCACTATGAAATTAATTTCTCTCTCAGGAAACTTTTATTCATTAGCCAATAATTTAAATTAAAATTACCTCAAATTTCACAGCTGATATGCTAAAATTTCTTTATTTATACTTCTTGACAATTGAAAAATAAAAATGCAAAACTGGAAACTTTGCAAATTGAAATTTATAGGGGATATTTGCGAAACGAATTAACTTTACCCTACACTATAGGGACTCTGCATATAGAAGGTTCTCATACCTCTTCTTTTCTTAAATATTAAGTACAAACTGAGTTAAATAAACTCAATAATTATCGGCGCTGAACATAATGCCTTTTCGTATTAACTTAATGGATCAAGTTCAAGTAAAATTAATATATTGTTTTCCCTTTCCTGGGAAGGACGGTGGCGGCTAGAGACAATAAGAAATCAGGCTGATGCCTTATAAATTTTGATTTTCTCGCTGAAAGCTTAGATTGAGAAATAGGTCCTAGATAGTTTTAATGAAAATCAAAATTTGGCTGACCGAAAGTGATAAATCTTATTAACTGCTGAAGCTTATTTTCTTTCAAACCGGTATTTTTATTTCATTTTATGTAAGGCTGGACAAGATATCTGTCAGTTGAACAACACTAGCATTTTAAAATTATATTCCTTAAGATAAAAGAGAATAAATCTACTGCAAAATTCCGTCGTTGGTAAAGCTGTTGAACTCGAGCTGACTTTTTTTTAAAAAATTAAAAAAAAATCGAAGGAATATAAGAATTTGAAAAACGTATTAGGTTTTCTGATAATTCTATGCACTGAAAACGTGGAAATAATTCTGGACAGTGTATAAATGAACGCGCCGCTAAGATGGCTTTCGGAGATGAACCGAACGGAATTATATACCATCGCCGCGAGGAAATCTAATATTTCTTGCTGAATGAAAACGCTCAGATTTATATTTCTTGCTGCCTTACTATTCTATGATAAAATTACTAGTAGTTCGAGGATTATTTAGCTTGATAACTATAAACGCTAAGCGTGGTTCTGATTATATGCTTTAAATTCTACAGACGCTAAGCGTGATCCTGATTATATGCTTTAAATTCTGATCATTTCAAACGTAGTGTTATTCACAATGGTTTCTGCTTACGCATTGTCTTAAGATTTTCTCTATTTTACCTATTTTTGAATGTGTTGAACACTAACGTTGCCCAGGAACAGTCCACTAATTTCTTTAAGTGCCAAATTCTTGTATTAACACAATGAAAGTATAATGGTCCCTTCCTCTCCTTACTCGCAGAAGGGAGTGTCCCTAAGTCTAAATACGTTGAGGTATACTGGGAATGGCCCATGACCTGTGAAGAATTGTGTTAAGCTAGCACGGTGGGTCTTGATTTCCATGTTAACTTTTGGCAATAAGCGAAATGTTCTTCATCGTACCTCTGACTCTTCTTTGCCAATTTTATAGCAAGCTTATCAAAGTTACTGTTTTAATGTGAGTAGGTTCTAATAATTTCGTGTTATTAGTCGCCTTCTTGGCCAGAAGGTCCGCGGCTTCATTACATTGAATCCCTGTGTAAGGGGAATTGCGGATAGTAGGCCGCTTTTCGTTCTGAGATTGTCGGCGCAGTTCGTACATTTGAATTTTAACTGTAAGTCTTCTGAAGAAACTTGCATCTGTAACTAATGGTATCACTTTCAAATAGACATTTCATAACTGTGTTAACAACTTACTTATCACATTTAGATTTTTTCTTTGATTTCCCTTAATACTACAGTTAAAGGAAATTTCTCTAAGACCATTGCAAACCAGATTCATGAAAACTGCAATTATTGACTGTAAGGGAACATTGCTGATATTTTTAACATTGCACTTAAGAATAGTTCGTAACTTAAATTGGCATTTAGATTCTTAACTTGCTAAATTTTTGGAATTATTTTATGTATTGTATTATAACTGCTAATACTAATATACGGAGGCTTTAGTTCTAATGATCATCTCAAATGATAGCATCAGAATAATATATTAAATGTCAGAAATAAATATTGAAATGCATAATTAGTTTTAAGAATACATTATGAAAATTATTAATATTATTAATACTTATTATTAATTTTATTATTGCCAAACATAGTTCTAATGCTTGATTGATAGGTGTTGAAAAAAATATAATAGAACGTCGCTTTTTCGAACTAATTCGAATAAGGCTTCTTTTCATAAAACAAAATGTGATTAACATGATTATGAGTTATGCATTATTTTTTTTTTTTTTTAATAAAATAAATTCTAAAACTTTTGTTTTAAGCCTTTTTTTTCCGATGGCAGTTTGTTTACTTTTAGGTAATTTTAGTACAACGTAAACCATACTACGACATTAATATTACGGAAAACTATACACTGTCATTACGCAAGGTAACAATCATATTAGATTCATAAATTTTGTCGTAAGCAAGAGGCAAAAGTACGCCTCCGTTAGCGTACCCCGTATGCCTTTTATGGCTGTCAATACGAGTTTTCCTAGCTCTGTCCCGTGTGACAAGCCCTTGCCACCAGCGCCTTTTCAACTCGACAGTATTTTAAGTGTTGCCATGCCTAAGATACTATACATCTACTACACCTATGCCTTCTCGAAGATTCGAAGCTGGGGTCAAGGTCATAGTAGCCGGCCTCCTTACTACCATGCCAGCACGGCGGCACGCAGCTTTTAAATTGATTAGTGAATTTAGACAGTTCCTTCATGAAGTCATGTCCAAGGGAAACTCCGTAATCCACTATTTTACATATTACAATTTATTGAGATTATTTGTTGCGTTATAAAGTATGTGTTTATCTGTAAATGGTGGTAAAGAAAAAAAATGATTTAAAAATTTGAGATGATTGCTTCCTGGATCGACTGACTGAATGTTATTTTTTCCATGCTTCGCTTAAGTCGGGTTTCGATTGACCGCTCGCTTATTTAGGGATTAGTAAATAGAAAATGCGTTACAAAGCTCGGTTAAGCGGGTATTTAGTGTACTATATTAAATGTAAATCGGTTGAAAAATCGCAATCATTAAACTTATAGGAGAGTAGAATTTTAGCAATATTAGATCAAATCATGTTTAGTTTAATCTTGTTAGTTAAAGCTCTTGAAATTACGAATCGTGTAGCTTTTTTTTTTATTAAAAAAAATGGATTAGATTGGTTCATTTTTTTTTCACTTTGAGGAATCAAATATAAGGAACTTTTTTAATCATTTATGAAGTGTAAGTTACGTAATTTCGAAATGCGTAATTACTTCTTGATTTCTTATATCGTAGATTGTGAATAAAAAAAAATCTAAAATATATTTGTCTGAACATAAAATGCAAATTTTAACACAGATTTATATTTCTGTAAACGCTCAGTAACATGTTTTATTGGACATTTAGTATAAGAGTTAACATCACTAGTAATTGAAATCGTGTCTGAACTCAGTTTTTATAAACGTAACCATTGTAATAAACGTTACAACATTGATAACATATCAAGCAACGTATCCTTGTTAATGTAACAGTGTACTGAATGTAATTCATTTTTGTGTATCTGCTATCATTTAGAGTGATAAATGTTGATTACGTTCGGCTGTCAAGAAATTGACGTAGTGTTTCTTGATGATTTAATGCGGTTAAATATCAAAACTTTGCGTTTATAGTGGCTAATTTCGTTTTCGTAAGGCTTAATATGCTAGGCATGTTATTGTTTAAAAAAAGAATTTACCATCGCTTACAATTATTTACCTGCATTAGATAAAGATTTTGGCCAAGCATAACGAATGGTGTTGCTTCCTGTTTCCTTTGTTTGCAATTCAGCTTTTTGTTACTATATTTTCTGTTCATTAAACATAATGATCTATTCTCTTTGTTGTTGCTCTTGCACAAGATGCAGTTAGTTAGGGGGGCTAAGATATATTTACTTCTGTCTTGTCCATTTTGTTCATGTTGTTCCGACGCTTACACATATTTTCTTGAGGGTTACTCATGTTTATGGAGTGTACGGCAGTTTTTATTTGTTTAGTCTGCTTGATTATTTGGTAAATGATTAATTCTGTTTTTTCCTCATTTCGTGTATCTACTATGATGCAATGTAAGGCTCTAATATTTTATTATACTTTCCAAAAGTGATTCGAATGAAAATCTTTGAAGATGTAAATTAATCCGAATTGAGACTAAATACATATACGTATGCGAAAAAGAGGATGAGTTGAGTTCAGAGGTGAAATACGTAACGTTAAGAACAATTTATTTCGTCATTTTTTCATTTCAGTGCGGTCTGTCTTTTATCTTCATTTCTTTTAAGTGACTTTTTCGCTCTCTTTAACTTTGCTAATGTACATAATCGTTATATAATGTTGTGGTCCAGTGAATCAGTTCTCATATTCATATGTGAGTGTATCAGGAAAAGAGATATAAAACTGAAATTTTCTCGTTTGTTAGTTTTTATGAGGTTTTTAAACTTATACTCATTTTATGCGTACGATTCAAATTCCAACCGATTGCAGGTTAAAAATGATATAAAAGTTATGATTAATGCTAATCCTGTGGGAAGGGTCAGAATCGTTTAGTACTCAATCCACTAACGCAAAAGAGAATTTGTGAGAACGTTAAGCATATTTGGTTTCAGAATATTTTTATTTCTGACTTAAGAAGAAATGTAATGAAAAACAGACCGAGTATACAAAAACGTGCAAATTTATCAAAATTCAGCTGAGTTTCAATGCAATTGTCGCAAATTTTATGTGCAATATTTGTAGTATGGAAACAATACCACAGGCTATGACTTGTTCTTCAAGTTCTTGATTATGTGTTAACTGAAATCTTATTTTTCTAAAAACATTCAACAAAAAATTAAATTGTGAGGAATTATCGCATTCTCTATGCATGCTTTTGTGTTTAGTTGCTCAGCTGCCTAAGATCCCTGATTCGATTTTCGGTGAGGACACAACTGATTTTTAATGTTCTAGATTCGAAATGTCTAAGGCTTTCGTCAATTACACTCCCGAAAAGGTATTGAGAACCATCAAAATTGTAATAATTAAGTGAAAAAAAGGTTACCATATTTACTTGCAAATGCCCCTCCCTTTTCCTACTAATTTTAATGTTTGAAAACTAGCAAGGGAAAATTACACGGTGTATAACACTGACTACCAATACGTATTTGGACACCTATGCAAATGACGATATCTGGAGTCCTAAGGTACGTCACGGACTCCGCCGGTATATATCGTGTAGGAAACAGCATCGGCTTTAGTCGCATGCAAGATGCCTCGCAGTTCGGAGCTCTCTGATTTCAAGAAAGGTATAATTATCGGGTATCACAAATGTGGCCGATCCTTAAGGGACATATCTAGCGATCTGAAGTACCCAAAATCGACAGTGGCCTATGTGATTAAAGAAGTGGAAGGTAAGCGGTGATTGTCGGAATGTGCCCCGAGTCGGCAGACCAACGAAACTGGGAGATAGAGACCAACCAGTGCTGTCCAGAGAAATTCGGAATAACCGCACCCAACCGATGGCCCTCATCCGCGAGGAGTTTCAACAGGCATCTGGAAGTATAGTTTCAGTGAATACCATCCGTAAGGAAGCAAGCACATCTACTTGGTTTTCATGGTCGTGCTGCTGCCCATAAGCCTTTGATCACAAAGTCCAACCGCGCTGCTCGGTTAATGTGGTGCAAAGCACATCGAAATTAGACCGTAGATCAGTGGAAACGGGTTCTTTGAAGTGACGAATCAAGGTTCACCCTTTACCGTTCGGTTAGGTTAGGTTAGGTTATTCAATTATGGCAAAGCACACGAGGGCAATCTGCCTAAAGGGAGATATGCCTTCGTGGAGGACTTTCTAAGGGAAACTGGCTCGTATACACGTTACACATGGGGAAAATCAGGAAAACGCCCATGCAGCCAGCCCGTTCGCGAGATTCGAACCTCGGACCGAACTACCAGTGTTCAGCGTCTTTACCGCTCGGCCGCTGGTGGGCGCCCCTTTACCGTTCGGATGGCAGGGTCTGGTGTCTACCTGGAGAACGTCTCCTGCCAGAATGCATTGTGCCAACAGTCAAATTCGGCGGAGGTGGAATTATGGTCTGGGGGTGTTTCTCCTGGTATAGGCTGGGACCCTTGGTCCCCATTCATGGTAAGCTAAACTACGATGCCTACTGCACTATTTTGGATGACAATGTGCTTCCTATGTTGTGGCAGTTTTATGGGTTGGACCCCTGTTACTTTCAGGACGGCAATGCGAGTTGTCATGTTTCGACGTTAACCAAGGCTTGGTATGGGGCCAATGGAGTTCATCGAATGGACTGGCCTACCCAGAGTCCAGACCTGAACCTATCGAGAACCTCTTGGAGGAGTTGCATCGCCGAATTCAGTGGTGCACTACCCGTGCAAAATCGGTGAAGGAACTTCTATGTCTTCTCCAAGCCGAGTGGAAGAAAATACCACTAGCTGTCATACAAAGACTTGTGGAAAGTATGCCTCGGAGGGTCCACGCTGTAATTAGCTCTCGTGGAGGCTCTACCAACTATTGATTTTGAATAAAGTTAGTTTTTCTTTTCTAAAACAGGTGTCCAAATACTTATTGGTAGTCAGTGTATTTCTGATGAGACGGCTTAAATCAAACTTAGGCAAACTACAGCCCGCCGCTTGTTTTAATCTGATCTGCTGCTTTCTACATAAAAAAAGTATTAAGTAAATCAAATTACGCGCTCTAACGTAACTGCCGATAATAGAGTGGAAAAGCTGTGAATAATGATAGCTTGTGGCGCAATTAGCGTTGTAATTCGCATTTTGTTCTCTGCTGTTGTCATAGAACAAGCGTTGCCATTTCTCTCAGTTTGTGTTAGCGACTAACGTAGTATTACCATCCACATATGTCGACGCTTACTGACTATGGCTCTGAATTGTTTTCATAGAACAACTGAAGACGAAGATATCTTCAAGGAAGTCGAGAACGTTAGAAGAAACCGTTAACAAAGTACAGTCTTTGCTGTGGAATCAGTTAAAATGCGTCGCAACAGATGGAGCTAAAAAATGTGTGTGGAACGGAAAAAGTAATATTAGCTGGGCAAATTTTTGAAGCTCAATGCTTAAAACCTCTGCTAATTAATTGTATTATTCACCGCAAGCTGTTTGCTGTTCGATCTGTCATGTGTTGTATAACCAGATTGTGTTAGCGTTAATTTTATTCGCTCTCGTGAACTTAATGTCGTCAGTAGAAGTGACTTCCGCTGTATTGTGTTCTTTTCTGCTGTTGTTTACAGCTAGAAGAATGTTAACTGTCTGCATTTTCTTTCTTTGTAATTTTATTTTATTCTTTTGTTAGTTATTGTCTTCTATCTTAGTTTTTACTCTAGTAATTCCATATAATTAGTTTCATTGCAATTTTAAAACATGATAATAAATTTCTTGTTAACTTGCATGCTTTTTATTTTGTTTATGATACTCATTAATAATCTCATCCTGCTATTTTGGCAACTAAATAAACAACTATGGAATGCTGTAATTAGTTCAAATTAAAATTTAACCATTTTATACGCTTTAATAATGCAATTAAATGTTTCCAAAATGTCAACATTAATGAGAAGCAGGTTAAGTAAGACAGTTGCATCGTTATAGATAAGAATAAAATATTTGGTGTGGATATCATATGACTTCCTTGCACAGCTATTAAATTATATGCAGTCTTGCTGCTTCATTTAAACTTATTTCTTCGAATTTCGTTTCTAATTATATACGTTTCATTAGAGATATATTTCTAATTCAATTTATTCAGTTCTCACTTCGCAGCAAAGAAATATACAAAAAAACTCTGATCTTAAAATATAAAAAAAACTAAAACATCAAATATAGTAAAAAACAGTTTAAAAAGCAATTTTTACAATTGAAATTACAGTTTCTACAAGAAAACAACCAGTTCGACAAACGGGCAGGAAGACAAAATTTTCAGTCACAAAATTAAAAGTTAACTTTTAGCAACACTGGGCGAAAAGGCACCGAACTTGGTGCACCAACTGACTGAATTCATTATTTCTACTAAGAGTTTTAAATATAAACAAATGGCGGCTTCGTTAGGCTTAGCAGCGCCACTTAAAACTTTAAGTGTTTGATAATTCCACAACTATAGCATGCAGGTTAACTAAAGGCATAAAAACTTCCCCAGAACCTAAGAACAACGTAATTCTGTCAGTTTTAAAACACTTTAAGCAAAAAAAGGCGCAATTTTCTAACATAAGAATAAAACTCCGAGTTTACCGAGCCGGGTAGCAGAGTGACTATATACACAGTCCAGTCACATTAATGTGACCACCACGTACTTTCCATGTCAGAGTTAAATAACCAATCACAGAAGGCAGGTGGCATTAGAGATAGACAGTGCAGTTGAGCGTATATAAAGGGTGTGTGAGGGCTTCGGAAAACATTTCAATCGTTGGCGTAATGCAGAAACGAAGCGATTTATCCGACTTCCAAAAGGGCATGATCATTGGCTTTCGGGCCAAGGGTGGAAGCATTTCCGAAACGG
Organism: Stegodyphus mimosarum; assembly: GCA_000611955.2. Lineage (NCBI taxonomy): Eukaryota > Metazoa > Arthropoda > Arachnida > Araneae > Eresidae > Stegodyphus > Stegodyphus mimosarum. Next base: position 134,684 of record KK117392.1, read on the forward strand.
CTGAGTTTGTGAACTGTTCGCGTGCCGCCATGGTAAAAGTGTACCGTGCATGGCAAAATGGGACTGTCCAAAATCAGCGACGTGGCAAATGTGGTGCACCACGGGCCATAGATGACAGAGGCGAACGACGGTTGCGGAGATGCGTTCGGGCAGATAGACGGGCTACCGTTGAGCAACTGACCACCAAAATGAACCAAGGGGCTACCAAAAGTGTCTCCCAAAGTACTATTCAGCGAACATTGCTGCGTCTGGGCCTCCGAAGCAGACGCCTGGTTCGTGCACCTATGCTGACTGCTGTTCATCGACGGCGAAGGCTAGAATTTGCACGCCAGTACAGCAGCTGGACGTCCACTGAGTGGCGACAGGTTGCGTTTTCGGATGAATCGCGTTTTATGCTCCATCGGACAGATGGACGTTGGCGTATAAGGCGTGAAACCTCTGAAAGGAACCACCCTGCAACCATTGCCGGAACGGTCCAAGCTGGAGGCGGGAGCATTATGGTCTGGGGAATGTTTTCCTGGCATTCTCTAGGTTCACTGATCATTGTGGAAGGCACAATGGATCAATACAAGTACGCATCTGTCCTTGCGGACCATGTTCACCCCTACATGCGCATTGTTTTTCCTCAGGATGATGGCATCTTCCAGCAGGACAATGCGAGGTGCCATACAGCTGCCAGTGTACGTGCGTGGTTCGAAGAGCACCAGGATGAGTTTACCGTCCTCCCCTGGCCAGCAAACTCACCTGACTTAAACCCAATCGAGCATCTGTGGGACCATCTCGATCGAGTTGTTCGCGCCATGGATCCTCAACCGCGTAATCTAGCGCAGCTGGCCACGGCATTAGAGTCGGCATGGCTCAACATCCCAGAGAACACCTTCAGGGACCTATGTGACTCTCTTCCTGCACGTCTCGCAGCAGTCCGCTCTGCGAAAGGTGGTTATTCTGGCTTTTGACAGATGGTCACATTAATGTGACTGGACTGTGTATATATATATATATAAATTTATTATTTAAATATGTAAAAATAAATATCAACGAAAAATGGAAGTGCACAACTGCATGTTATAGCAGTCTCATATATAAAATTTCAACATTTTACGATATTCGTTTTTAAGTCATGCGAGATACATACATACGTACGTACAGACATCGCGAAAAAAAATTTATTCTGAATATATTTTAATCTTTTTTGGAAAAAACAGTCCTTTGTTCTGTCAGTACGTACATATGTCACGCAAAAACATCGTTCAGATGGATTCGAGAGAAGTCAAAATGGATGTTTTCGTTGAAATGTGATACCCGAAATGTTTCGCGATTGCAATACTTCTTTTCCTTCGTACGAGGAAGTAAAAACATTAAAGGCTGATTCGTAGTTAACTGAATGCTTGCTGTAAGAAACAGATGCTTTTCAAATGCAAACAACATTTTCTCCATAAAGACAAATTTCCCGTAAACTGATTTGCAGAATTAAATGGTTAATCTCATATCTGTCAGGCGGAAGAATTTGCCGGTAAACTATTTATTACCAATTTTTGGATTTTCCATAGTCCTTTATGACTGAAACAAAATGTTCCTGTGAATAGACATTCATTGGTAAATCCTTAGAATGTTTAACAGTTTACTGAGTTAATAAAACGTACCTTTTACTCTGCATTTATCTTTTAAAGAATCCATCTATTATCTTTAATGACTGATCTGCGCGTTACAACTTGAGACTAGAATTAACATAAAATTCCAAACTAAATTTTATTCAACCCAATCTTTGTCTTGTTAATTAGTTTCTTTTTAAACTGTTGCATAATAGAAAATTTGCCAATTTCAAATCGAAATAGGTTGTATCCATCAATCACATCATTGGCTAATTACCAATGTTTTGTGCTTTTATTACTCGCGCTTGAAATTAAACCTTGTATTACATTTAAATTACATTTATAAAAATTGTGTTTAACTGAAAGTTATTTTTAATATATTAATGTAGATGTCTCGCATTTTCTTCGAAATTTACTATGCCAGTTAAGAGGAAAATGACAGTTATTCATTAATAACTTTCAAAATAAATAACCATGTTAGTTTGCTTTTTTATTTTAAAGATAAAATTAATGTAAGTAAAGAAAAGTAAATGTTATTGCCGCATTTCTTCTTTTCTTTTTTTGAAGTGAAATTTTATAGTATTAAGGAAGTTATATTAATTTATAAATGCCCGCGCTTAAGATAGAAATCTGCAATTTAATTTTTTTTTTCGTCAGAAAGGAATATTTAAGGTCAAAACAGGTGAATGTTTTAGAAAGCTTTTTTTTAAATTCCTAACTGACCATTATATTAAAATGGTTACTTTCTTTATACTGTATCATTATTTCGATGTAAATTTCTATTCAAGTGCTTTTTGATGAAAATAAGCAATGCTATCAAGAGAAAAAGACATGTTTTTGACGATATTAAGAGGTTAAATTTGGGGATAACAGAATTCAACTCCCATTTGTAAGGAACAGTAATATGGCAGCAAAAGCATTATACATGAATTCCTCACAGCTGGCTTTCCTTATCTAATCCGTCTCGGAATTTGAGAAAATTTGGAATTAAAATAGGAGGAAGCGGATCAAGAAGTGATCGTGAAAGGGCGCAGAACGTGACATTGACTTCTCCAACAGAAATTGCGGCAAGGGCAGCGCCCTCAGAATATTTCTGTAGGAGAAGAGAAATCACTTCCCGTAAGGCAAGAAATGAAACCGAGTTTGGAGATTCTTCTCCGCTTTCTTCACGAAGAATTCAAATGACGTCACGGCCTGAAGATTCTGGAGACATCCCTTCCTACAATGCGCATGACCCACTTTTCACGCATCATCTCCCTTGTTGCCGATTTTTAGGTTTCGTTGCGTACGGACAAACGCTTTCAAGTGTTGTGGTTTCAATGTCCAATTGTGCTTTGGTTTTATTGATTTTTACCACGAGTTTTGTGGATCACACATCTTGGGAATATATGAGGAAACCCCGGTCCGAACAGAATTCTTGAGTGAGAACTATATAATTGCAGCCGAAAATACCAAATATTTCCTTTATTCGTCAGTAATTCTGGTTCAACTATTATAAATGTCAGTGTTTGTAATGGCAATTTATTACAAAGCGCTTGCATGTATGTAAAAATGAGATTCTGGGTCTAGGAAAGATGCGCTGCAAAAAATTAACAATCAAGCAATAATTTTAGTCTTAAGATGCAAAGTAGCAAGCATTTGATTTTGAGTATGATTTGTGGTTACTTTGAATTAGGTTGTACGTTGCATTGTACACTCCAAAGACCGTGCATGAGTTTCTTTTGATGTCACATTTATATCCAAACAGTATCATCTATCACTAGTCCAACTTAATGATTTTCTCCTGATTGTAGGATGATTAACGATAATAGCTATCCATCAGTGGACATATGCTAGAATATAATTTGAGTCTTGGAAGTGTATAATTAATATGGTTAGACGAAGAAGAATTACAATATAAAATTTGTGGATAGAAAAATCTTGTTTGGGAATTGATGGTTGTAGGGTTTCCCTTATTTTGCATAACAAATTTATTTTAAGTTTGATACCTTTCCTGAACTTCTCAACTTCGCCTAGTATTTTCTCCCCAGGATGTAAATTTAAAGTTAAGTGAAGTGAATATTTAAACGGATGAATATCTGAGTATATTCATAGCGTGTTTTTGCCAGCCAGCGCACGTTTCGTTGCTATCTCGCTGTTACGCTAGTAAGCCTCTTGGCCATTTCGGATTATCGTCACGCGTGCTAGGTTTTTGTAAGTCAACCTGTTAGGTGTAATTTAACGTGCTAATTCAGCACTATTTTATGTTAGATTCGACTGGAATTACATTCTACATTTAAGTTTCACCACAAGTTGATGGTGTTTTTTAACGCACGAAGATCGTTCCTTTCTGTTAAACTTATTAAATTAAATAAATTAATGAAGGATTACTTTTAATTAATAAAAGGTTACTTTTCATCCTTCTTCTGTGCTGGTAATTTGCGCCCTGTGCGAGAATTCGCCAGGTTCATTGTAGGGTGTATTTCTAGTTTATGTGGAATATCAGAGACAGACCTTTGGTAAGGGAAGAGAATGGTAAGAGACTCATGGATAACCAATGCAGGATACTCGGTCAAAATTGGGATGGCGTACATGTTAGTTCAACGCCGTTGGCTATACTTGTCAACCTGGTACGCGTCCAGGTAACTCTTAGCAAATAGTGCATGGATAGCCTTCTTCCGTGTTTATCAGTATTACAATAATGGAATTGTCTGAAGTGGAAATTTTCTGAAGGGAAACAGTAAAATGTAAATGGTAAATAATGAACCATTAACGAATGGTAAATATTATATGGCAGTTGATTTGGAATCACAAAAAAGTAATATTTTCCTCAACATTGTTAGAAATGTAAATATTTGGCACTGGGATCGATTTCTACATTTAACGCTGATTTAATGTATAATTTTATTATATTTTATTTTATTACAAATAAGTAGAGTTTTGCTTCGAACAGAGATGTAGTTCTCAATTTTTGTTTTTCTATGCAGCCGTGGGCTTTTACAATTAAAACGTTGAACACGTTTATGTGTTTTTGCGATAGCATATGATTATTACTAATATCCTAGATCGTGTTAGTGCATAAAATAATCATGTTACTCAGAAAATTTATATTGATTTCTTTCTGAAAGTATTTAGATTTTCAAAATCCGTTTCTTGTTTACCAACTTAACACCCATGTCTTCTGGCATATAATCAAATGTCATTTTACCTTCGAGGAAATATTAATACAGTATTTCAATTTCTTTTGACTTTCAGATGTTCTAAATATACTTATAAATTACTCTAAAATGGTTGATTATTTTCGTTGCGTGTGGAAAATAGAGGCCAAAACTGAATTTGGGATGAATATTTCAAGTAGTCATTGAACATATTGTCCATTTCTCGAGTTGTCCTCGTCATTGTTTTCGTTTCAATATTAAAAGCAGCATCTAAGCAAAATATAATTAGTATTTCGAATATGCTTTTAATGTGATGCATTTAAAATATCAGCAATTCTAAAACAATGAAAACTGAAATCATTGGAATATTCATCCCATTAAGCATTATTATTTTAGAGCTATTATTCTTTGAAATAATGTATGGCAGTTTACGTAATTGTTGAGGCTCAAAATGATAGTTATAAATGGTTTAGTGTTTAAGGTAATAGTAAAAATATCAGATAAAAGGAATTTTTTTCTGAACTGCTTAACGCGGTGTTAATGAGGAAAAGCATAAGAATGTTTGTGCAAACTCAGCAGTATTTTGAACACGGAAGCCATTAGAAGTGCAGAGGAAAAATGATGGAAATCGCATGTGAAACTCGCATCTAAAATCATTTCAAATTAGACCAAACTGTTGATTAAAACTCCATAGTCTTTCTTTATGTTGTTATGAATGTATCCTTTTTTTCTTTTCATGTACATGTTATAAATCACAACATATCTTTTTAGAACTCAATATTCTGTCGTAAGAGAATTATTTTTAAGAATTTAAGTTTAATGAATAAGTTTTAGGCATATATTTAGGTGGATACTTTTTGAAACAATATATATATATACACCGGGCTGAAAGTATCAGTCTAAAATTAGAATTGGGTAGGACGGGACATGAAAACTCTAAAAATTCGAATATTTTTAAACAAAAAGTTATGCATCTATGAATGAATTGAATAATGAACCTTAAAAAAAATTTATTAATTCCAGTGAGCATTTTACGAAAAAAAAGAACACAAAACAAAAACAAAAAAAAAAGACCACAAAATGCTCCGCATAATAAGTAAATACATGCGATACGGTAGTGTGCGGGTTTATTGATTCAATATACATATGCAAGTGTATGTATACATGCAGATTCAGCTCCAGGCTTAAGCGACGTAGAAATCACTTTACGATGCCGATTTTCGGAGGACGTCAGTTGTTTCTCTAGAGAGATGATTAATTAAAAATTTGTTTTGCTTTGAACTATAAATAAGCTTTGAATTATAAATGTTTTTAGTTTATATGAGACGCCTACTGTAGTGATCAGGGCCAAAAATACTGAAGCAGGGCCTATATGTATATTTTATAAAATGAAAAATATATCGGAAGTGTTTCATATTTTCTAGTTTCTAACATTTCCCATTCAATAAAGAAACGCGGAAACGGTGTCAAAGTTCTTCCTACCTCGAGTTGAGTTTAATTTTATATAGCTGATAAAAATACAGTCTTGCTCAAAAAATAAACAGCAAAGCAAAGCACGGGATCAAACAAAAACTATGCAATGGATATGCGTGAAATCGATCCAAGAGGTTGATGTGGCATTTCTAGACCATATAGCAAAGGCAAATCCATACAAAAACATATGTATTATGACATCACATCGCAAAAAACGAAATGTGTCGGAAGAATATGCAATGGAAACATCACACTAATAACGAGTATGATACCCTCTAGTTGAATGTATGCTAGGCAACGGCGAGCGGCGAGTCAAGTTGGCAACAGTGATATTGATCCCTTGTTGTGGCAGTAGCGCCCATTCCTACAGTAATGCATGTTGGATCTCGTGCAGGATGCGTGGCGGCACATTTGGACCTGCTGCCCTTCTTCCCAACATGTCCCACATATCCTGTGTGTCATTCAGGTCCGGTGATCGAGCAGGCCACGACAGTGGATATGTGGAGTGGTCTCACTCTTCAGATAACGCCGGCACCACTCGAGCTGTATGCGGGCTGACGTTATCGTCCATAAAGATCGCGTCGGTACCCATTGCAGCGATAAAAGGGCAGAATTTCGCCACGATATCGGGCAGTTGTGACGGAATCGCGTAGAGGTTAGCGCCCGATACCGTGTGCCTGGCTCTAGCCATATCATTATCTTCGGGAATTGTTCTGGTTATGAAATTGAGACACATTCGTAACGGTTCCTGTTTCTCTGGTGTCCAAGTGCGATTGGTCCAATTCATCCGCGCTGTGGCATGCGTTGGGGACAAAGAAACACAAATCACAGGCTGTCGGGCTTACAGTCCACCTTCCTGCAGTCGACGCGACATAGTCTGGCGGGATGTGGGCCGTCCTGCAGCAGTAGAGAGATCCGAAGCTAGCTTTTGTACTGTTAGTGATCTACGGCGTCTTGTACATAGCAACAGGAAGCAATCGTCTGCCATTGTGGTAATCCTCCACTGTCCAGACCCACGTCTTATGCAGGGGTTATAATCCTTTCAGTAAGATTCCACAGCCTGTTGATAACACTAGAGCACATAGAGATGCACATGCAGCTCTCTCGCAACAGCGAATCATCTTGCACCAGCCTGCAACATCCCGACAGCTCTCCAACGGGTTTCAGCCTGCAAATGGTATCATCTGCTCATGATTTCCGCTTTGGCTATCTCGGATTACACGGAACTATCGCTGCTTGCGAACTGACGCATAAGTCCGGAAACCCCTTTTTAAGGCATTGTGGTGGGACTGCGGGATTGCGTTTTATGCTAATTTTGGTTGCCTATTTGCATTCGGCAATGCAACCTGTACTTTTATAACCTGATATGTAAATTTATGTTTTGATTCCCCTTTTTACATTCATACTTCTTCTTTTACCGTTTGTAGCTTATTATTTGAGTAAGAGTGTATTTAGTATGAGTTTCTAATAGTAAATATTCAGTATAATGGAAAATAATATAAAAGGAACATGTTCGGTATCAATCAATAATGATAGGCATTTTGCCATTTATAGTAAAATCCAGTTTAAGATGTTAGATTGTAATATGAAGTTTTCAGATTTCAAATGTTTAATTTGTGCATCTCAAAGAGATATTTTAAAATCTGCAATAAAGTTCTTACAAATAAAGATCGGAAACTCGAGAGCTATTTATGACAAGTATCTTTTATTTATGTTCAATATTCTAAAAGGTTTTTCATTAGCTAAGAGAACCATTTAAGAAATGTTTTTATCTGTATTTCTTAAAAACATTTTGCGAAGTTTGTTTTTATGTCGTAATATACAACTCTAAAATTCATTAAAATGTTATTTGCTATTTTTCTTCTGGGCTACGCAGTCCTTCTGAATATAAAATAAAACTGAACTGTGATGATGATTTTTTTTGGGGGGGGCTAATGTATAGTTTGACCTTTCTCTTTATATTTTTCTTTCCTTAATTTTATTCAAATGGCAGTATCCTTTTCAAATATTTTTGATATTTTTCTGTGTATGCTATTTTGCATTTACGTTCTAAAAAAAAATCATAAAAACAAGTTTTTAAAATTCAAAATTTTTTAGCCGAGTTCTAAAGTTATTCAACCATAAAGATTAAATTTTTTAATTTATCAGCAGTGGATATTATTTTGATTTAGCAACCCACTTAAAATAGTTCTTATGAAAAAAATATGAGTTTAATGATTCCATCCGGTAATTAATAATAATATTAGAGATGAAGAATTGCATTTATTTCTTTTAAATCCCTTAGTTTGTTAATTAATAGCAGACTGATTAAATTTGATAGAAAAAATAGATATCTTAAGCTTTGCTAAATTGCTACACACTGGCCACGTGGAAGATTAAAAAAAGCTATTTCTGGAAGTGGGATTACATTCTTTTAAATCATCGAGTTTAATCATTAAATTTGAAAGACAAATATCGTATTTTTTGCCGAGTGGCAACACATTGCTTTTTAAATCGCTAAGTTTGTGAATTAAATCGCTGCAAAATATGAGATAGATAAAACAAATTCGAAATTCAAAATTCGAGTTTCTAAGTGCACATTATCGGGTGAAGGACTCTGTATATTCAAAGTTTGATGATTCTATTGATTTGATTGTAGGCGCCGCTGTTTTTTCACAATTTGAAGAATATACATACATATATACAGATTCATTATTTACTAACAAAGCTGAAGCGAAGTGATGATACTTTTATATTTAAAAATGTTTTCATATATTTTAATTTTTAATTTTTAAGTATAAAATTTTCTATAAGGTTAAAGTTTTCATATTGGTATTCGTATTTTTTAATTGAAAATTTTGCATATGGAATTTGGTTTTATGTTGATAGGTGCTGTTTAAACTTGTATATTTGATTTACATTATCGATTGTTATGAAAGAAGGCCAGCAGCTGGTAGGGAAACGGTAGTTTTTCTGCCCCAGTACTCTCTCCCAGGTTCTCGAACCGAGCGAATGGCCACGATCGACGAGGTTAAAGATTTTGATTTTGCACTTCCCCGTTCAGCGAGCCAGCAGGCGCGTGTAAAAAATGCCCCCTCCCTTTCATGGCTCGGAAACCAAGCGTAAAGCCGCGCTCATTGAACAGCTATTACGCGTTTATTGCGTCATACCTGTCTCATGCTGAATTTATTTGCAATCCATTATTGTGAGGCTGAGATACCCCCAAATCATTTATGCTTCCCTTTTAACAGTATTATTATCTGATTGTCATCATCCATGTATTGTGAGTTTGAGATTTAAAAAAATTTGTTTGTCTAAAATATACTTAGAAATTGAGTTTACTTATTGTCATTTTATAATTCACTATTTTGATCAGACTTTCATAGTTTCGAAACTTGATGCCCTCCATTAACACCTGAATCTTAAGAGACCTGTTGTCGAAATAGGATTCGTATTCGCTTGAAACGAACAAAATAAATAAAACAAATAAGAATTTTTTTCATCTTAAAAAATTGTGATATTAAAAGGTAAACAGTTAAAATAAAAAGGAAAGACTAGGTAATAATCGTTTGAATATATATATTAATACTGTCTAAACTGATTAAATTTTGGCCATCAAAAGAAAAAGTTTTATTTAGTAATTATTCAAATACTGTAATTAAGTAGTTTATGTTCTATAATATCTGCATATTGAATGTAATGACAATGTATAGTTATTTGTTCAGTTCTGTATATCGTTATTTTTCACCTGCAAGATAAAAATGCAACTCGTATCAAAAATACAAATGGAATCAACTGATTGAAAAATAATCAGATCAGTCCGCTTCATCAATCCACGCAAGATTTCTTCCGTGATTCCATATCATCAGGCATTATGATAGTAATGCGATCATTCGCCAACATCCGAATAATTCTAATTGCTATTTTGATATCGTCTCATTATAACATGAAAGCAGGCATTAAGGTATCTGAAAACTGTTATCTGTTTCTTTCAAAGACTAATTTCTGTATTGTATGCTAACTACCCAAAACTAAGCTAATAAATGATATTTTATTACTTTTTGATATAAAACGTTTTAATGGTGTGTGGTAAAAAGTCCTGTTCTGTTGCTTTTATTAACTAAAATTTGTCACAGTGCGAAACATTCGTCTGGATGAAATGAAAGCTTGAAGTAACTAATTTAGCCAGAAAACTTTCTCGCTTTCTTAAAAATTGTGAGAAAGATGTATATACCTTCAATACGTCCGAATTTCCTATGCAGAACCCGATTTACAAAACTGGAGATTCGGAGTAAAATCTCTTATTAGAAGCAAATTCTTTTCGTTATTTTCCACGTAAATGTCATTGATATAACTATTATAATGTATTTCGTGAAATAATGTGATAATTTACTATTTTGCATTTAAAGTGATTTAAACAAAAAATACATTTGACCATTTTAAAATTTTATTTTCATGGTTTCAGTTTTATAATGTGGTGAATAAAATACAAGTGTATATGTTTTAAAACCAGAATCTTGTTCCTGCTCCCCTTACCAAACTAGCATAAAGAAAAGAGCCAAAAGAAATCTTACGGATTTTATTATCAAACCTTAAGTTATTAAATTACAGAGAGAAAAGACTAAAGGGATGTTAGTAAAGTGTTTATCAGTTTAATAAGTCTATGACCACGCATAAGATTATCAAAAGACTTTCACATTTACTTGACATCATAAGCTACAAATGTGACTGTTGCACCTTAGTAATGATCGGTTGTGCAAGTTAACGTTACAAATTGAGGCTTCATTAAACGATTTAAGTCGTGAATGGGAATATAAGACAAATGTAGTACTGTAACGTCAACTTTTTTATCTTCAGTACGTGAGACTGTCTGTCGGAATTTTAAATATATGCTGTTTTTTAATACTTTGTGATTTTGCAGTTTTATGTGGCGTAAGCGCCAAGAACGTGATGTCTAATAAATAAAGTAAACATTCAAAACGTTAGTAATGAAAAGGCGAAAAATTTTTTCTAAACCAATTTTAGTAAGAAAATTGATCGTTGATAGGATTAACTGAGAAAAGACTGAAAAAGACATAAAAATGCATGCCAACACTTAACGCATCGGGAATTCTTAAACGTATCGGGAATTCTTAAACGTATACTGCTATGCTGCTTTTAAAATTTTTGTCATTTTGCTGTTGAATTATATACGGCAGAAGTGAGAAGAAAATGCTGCTTAATAATAAAGCTAAGAAGACCAGAAAAAAAAGGCAGTAAAAGTGAGTGTAACAGCAGACTTGCAATCTGCAAGGTCAGCGAGAGCGTAAAAAACCCTTTTGGGCGACTGTTAAAATCTGAAGCCGTTCAGATTTTTTTTATTTATTTAAAAGTGAAATTAAATTTTAAAAGTAAAAGCATATTGCGTAAATTATTTGCTAGAAAATCAGTTAAAGGACTTGCTTTGCTCACAAAAGATAACTGCATCAATACTCAGCAGGCAACGCACAGCTTTAAAATTTCTGAAATTTCTTATAGGGTTATCCAGTCAATGCATTTATTTTAATGATAATTTTGAACTGAATAAGCGAAAGCTAACACCTTAGTTCTTCCTCATCTTGAATTGGAATATTTGTGATTAAAGGCACAATTTTATGTCAAATATTAAAGTTTAATTTGACTCTATATTCAGCTTTCAGGTTGGCTGGATTAATGCAACTTAGTTCTGAAATTTTGGAAGTAAGAACATTTCAGCGTACTAAAACGCAGAAACATTTCGATGGAAAAAGACAAAACGTACTGTGAAAAAACTTACCAAAATCGTGTTTGATTTTTTATATTGGTCTAAAAAACCATAGGACTAATGTTTTAGAATTTATTTGACAGTCATTTTAACTGTTTAAGCTGCATGGAAATAGAATGAGCAAGAAAATAGTAGGCTGTACTTAAATGTAATCTTAAATCACGGTAATTTGCTCTTTAATTCTAGTGCATTAGATATGGAAGACAAATTTTCTTCACAAAGAGAGTCTCGTTCTTAGCCATGCGTTCACAGATTTAAAATGGTAGAAATTTAAGAGTCCTTCATGCGTTTGATCTTATAATAAATGAAAATTCTGCTGTCGACGACCAATAACTATTTTGTAAAGGATGATGCACTGACAAATTTTCTGTAGAATGAAATATGCTGGATGTAGTCTTTGAATCAGTGTGCATTAAGTGACTTGTAAACATAATGCTACTGCTCGTAGTTTATCAGTTTTAAAGTTTGGGGCATGATTTTTTAAAAATATTTTTTCTTAAAAATTAGAAATGTTTCCAATAATACGTAAATTTAACCTCATTGTTAGAATAGATATAAGTAGCCGTATAAATAAAATGTTACGTACATATTACTTAAATTATGCCTCAACCAGCAGAGGAATATTTAATACAAACTGAAGTCCATAAAGTGAACTATGTCATTCTGACTGTCATTGAAATTAAAGCATTTGAAAATGTATATTATATTCACCGAGAAAGAAGATTATTCCATCGGGTTACCTTTTTATTACTTCCTTGTACGAAGTTAAAGGAAGTATTGTAACCGCGAAAAATATCGTGTATTATTTCAACGAAAAAATCCATTTTGACCTCTCTCGAGTCCATTTAGATTACTTTTTGCGTGACATCTGTACGCCTGGACAGTAAAAAGGACTATTGTTTCCGAAACGGGTTGTAAATTGGATTTGAAATGGGTTCAGGAGAGATTTTTTGTTTTTCTTGAAATCTGTACGTGCGTATGTATGTATTTCTCGTAACTCAAAAATGATTAGCCATGTAACTTTGAAATTTTACATATGAGATTGCTATAACATCTAGTAGCGTCCCTTCCTTTTTTTGCTATCGGCTGCAACAAATATATACATAGATACCCTCTTAGCTGGCTCGGTGAACTGTTTCTTTTTTATTCTTATGTGTTGGTTAACTGGGCATTTTTTGCTTTGAAAGTAATCGCATTATGTTATTTTATGTTCCAGTTAAGATTTTTATGCTTTTGTTAGCCTGCATGCAATAGTTATACAATTATCAACAATTTAAAAGTTTAAGTGGCTCTAAACCTAACGAGGCCACCATTTGGTACTTCCTTGTACGAAGTAGAGGAAGTATTGTAATCACGAAAAATTCCGTGTACCATATATCAACGAAAATATACATTTTGATTTTACCGAAAGCAATTTAACGACGTTTTTGCGTGACATCTGTAAGTAAGGACAGAATAAAGGATTCTTTTTCCACAAACGAATTATAAAACTGAGTTAAAATTGATTCAGAAGAGATTTTTTATGTGGCGTCTGTAGGTACGTATGTATGTATCTCTCGCATAACTCAAAAACGAGTAGCCTCAGAACGTTGAAATTTTGTATATAGGACTGCTATAACATGTAGTTGTGCACCTCTCTTTTTGGTTGCAATCGGCCGCACCAAAAGTATATAATTATATATATACCCACTCTGTTACTCGGTTCCTTGAGCTCAGTTTTTTTTATTCGTATACGTTAGTAAATTGTGCATTTTTTGCTTTAAAAATGATTGAATTATGTTGTTTTTATCTTCCGGTTAAGGTTTTTATGCCTTTAGTTAATCTGCATGCAAGATTTGTAGAATTATCAACAATATAAAGTTGTTTAAGTGCGACTAAGCCTAATTTTTTTACCACAGCAGCCATATTTGTTTACATTTGAAACTTAGCAGAATAGTGAATTACATCTTTCTGCATCTTCAGTGTCTTTTTGCCGAGTGGGACCCAACGAGATATATACACCAACGACTTCTTATATGAAGTCGTTGGTGGGACCAAAACGAAACCTTTAGTTTTGAGCACCAAAACTCTACCTTCTTGCCTGATGGCCGAATTGCTTGTTTGTGCGTAGAAACTGTAATTTTAACTGTATTGTTTTAAAAAAAAATTTAACTCTATTTGGTGTTTTATGTTTTCTATACCTTTCAATTTGTAATGAAAATATTTTGAGTTTTTGTGCATTTTTGCCTTCCTGCGAAGTGAGAACTGAATTAATTGAATTAGAAATATATCTAAAATGAAATTCAAGGAAATAAGTTTAAATGAAATGCAAGAAAAAATGCGTATAATTTAATATTCCGTACAAGGAAGTACACATCAGCTTTTTTTTACATTTGAACCTGAAAGTAGAATTGTGAATTAAGTCGACTGGTGCACCAATTTTAACGTCTTTTTTCCCAGTGGGACGAAGAGTTAACTGATAATTGTGTGCGCCGTCTTTTGTCTTTCTGCCCCTTGGCCGAATAGCTTGTTTTGCGTACAAACTCCAATTTTAATTGTAAAAATTGTTTTTTGACTGTTTTTAATTGTATTTGGTATTTTACAGTTTTTAAGGAAAATGCTTTGAGTTTTTATGTATTTTTGACTTGCCGCGAAGTGAGAACTGAATTGATTGAATGAGAAAATTGCTTTCAGTAAACAATAAATTTTTTTTCCCTAAAATTTTGAAAAAAAAAGTGCAAGAAATTGCTTTATGTTAAGTAAAGAGTTCAAGAAAAAGAGCAATTATTCTCTTAAAATAGCAAAATTAATATATTTGGTTTTCTTCTGTCCTGATGATAGTCTTTGAATGGCTACTGTTTACTTCCATTTGGGCTGTTGCCACAAAAGGTGTAATAGCTTCATAATAAGAGCAATAGCCTTGTGCATTTATTTCCTTTGTAATAACTTAAAACCTTTCATCTAGACAGCTTAAAGGCTTTATCTGTTCCATCTCTTGGTATGTTTATCTGTTATGTCTTCTGATATCTGTATCATAATCTGTGCTGTTGATGCTAAAACAGTGCTTAATCAATGCAATCTGATCGCTTTCGCCTGTATAAAATTAGACTCAATGTAGCGTATTAAAGGCTGTAAGTTATTCTACATTAGAAAGACTCTATCATTATACTACATTTAAAGGTATAATTTTGGAATAGTACATAAATATATGCCGCTATAAAAATTTTATTACCATTCTGTTCGGTAATAAATGCCACATTATCTTAATATTATCATTTTTTGCTTGAAAAACGGAAAATTTATTTTACCTCCTACACGTAGAAGTCAGTGAGACACAAAGAGACTTTTAAATAATTTTAAAGCGAAGAAAAAAGTATTTTGAAGCGAAATTCGATGGCGTTTGACGATGTCAGATAAAAAAGTTGGTCATTTAATGGTTCTGCCATGATAGTTTATGAAATGCGAACAACTTTGCATAATGTGTTTGAAGAAATAATTAGCTTGTTAGATAGATACTGTACGCTGTTATATTATGGCAACTGTGATTA
>KK117392.1:158008-240601 GCA_000611955.2 Stegodyphus mimosarum
AAACAGTGCCTTGGATTTATCGCCGTAAGGCTGTGCGCGCCAAGATTTCCTCTGTCTACTGAAAGTTCGCCTTTATAGGCATTTGCAATTACTAGTGTTTGCTAGTGAAATTCGCATTGTTGCATTTCACTAAGAGTAAGCTTCCCTCGCCGTCCTACTTAGAATTAAGTTAGGGAATTGAATTTTGTTAACACACCTTATTTTAATATTATTTTAGTTCAGCCCAAGTAGTGGCTTACTCTCAATTTGAAGAGTTGTAAATATTTGAATTAAAGGGTCACTTTTAAACCCTCCTTCTGACTTTGTAGTTTCTGCAACACTAAAGGACATAGCCTAGATCTGCTCACTGTCCTCCACATAAGGTTTCACAGTTTATGCTCACGAAAAAGGTCAAGAGATTGAAGGAGAAACCTTACAACCGTAAAGACAATCTACCGACGTATCGTTCTGTTTGCTTTCTAATTACAGAGATCACAACTCAAAGAGAATATTTAAAGTAAAAATTGCTTATGGACACATCACTTTGACGCTTACGCCAAATTCAAAGGGAAACAGAATTAATTTTCACTGCTTTTGGGAATTTCAGAACAATTACTAAAATCAAATTGAATAGGAATTACAAATTAGCACGTCCTGTCTTTGCTTCGTCCTTAGTATTCACGAAAGAAACGTAGCTTGCAGAAGACTGATAAACTAACCATAATAACGATCAGCCAATACTGCCAAAAATTCGTTTTTTTCTAAACTAAAGAACTTTACGCTTGTTTATACTTATTTTATATTTAGAACTATTGCATTTTGATGTAAGATGATGAATAGACGAATATAGAAGGGAAAGTACTCGCTGCGTAATAGATAACTGTGTTAACTAACGTAAAACTTATGTGTACTTTTACTTTACTGCATGATATGCTTGATAATTGTATAAATTCCATACATATAGATTTTTATTTCTAAATAAAGTTTTTTTAAAGATTTAATATTATATTGTACTAAATTACTATTGAAATGTATAAAACGAAGGGTACTGAATGAAGTACCTTAAATTTGCATTACAGTGGAGACAGAAACATGTCTTCCGCTCATCACTTCGATTCCTTCCAGTAGTAAGAACTGGAGTCAGTACTTCCAAGGTAGTTAGCCTCTCATTTTAAATGTAACTGATTCTTCAAACGAAGTATATTCTTTCTCTGAAAGACCGACTGCATTTCGGTTATTCAAAGAAATGATGTTCTAAAACGTGCAAAACCACTTAAGCAAAAATGATGTTCTAAAATACACACGTTTCTGAAGCACCGTGCAAAACTTCAAGTAGAGTAGCTTATCAAAAGAACTTTTTTTATAAGAGAAGACTTGTTCACCACCTGAAACTTAAAAAGTTGCTTTTTAGATATTTTCCTTCTCTTCCGAGGAAGTGATAATTTTAGTGTGATTCGTGGGTTTAAATAAATAAAACGATTCCAGTTTGTGTTCTTTAAATTGAAATTTCTTTTAAATTTAAAGAGACATAAAAATTCAATATACTCGATTGTAATGAAGAACTAGACTATTTATTTAATGAGACTATTAGACCGACGTCATTTGTAGCAGGTAATCAGTCATAAAAAGAAGTAAGTAAAGTTTATTTTTCTGAAATCTGCCCCTTTCTTTTCCTCTTTCTGTCTTAATTTTATAGAACTTACACAGGAAATGTAGTAAGTTTCTACTAATTTAAACATACAAAATTAGAATGTTTAAATTAGTAAATTGTTACTTTAACATTTTACATGTACGTTCTCTAGAATATATTTATTTTTAAGTTCACTATAGAAATTAGAAATTTATATTAGAAAGCTTTAGGTTTAAAAATTAAAGCTCTAAAAGAAAATCTCTGCGGTATAAATACTTATTTTACCGACGATCAAGAAAACTTCTTATGTAAATTAACAGTTTGGAGCTGGAATTAGCACAAATATTTGCAGGGCAGTGAAGGGCATGAACCACAAAGGGATTTGCAAAATAACTCTGCCCTACCATTGCCACATCTTGCAGACCCGCCATGCCTTGGAAGCAGTTAGAACGAATCCCTGCCATTAAACTGATAATCCAGTTTCGTGAATTGCTTAAGTAGTGTCCTTATAACTTCCTTTTTTTTCCGGCTGTCTGTGTCTGCTGGCAAGCTTCTGTAGTCACTCCCGTCGTCATGGAAACTGATTGCTTTTCTAAAACTGACATGGTATCGTCGCTGAGTCTGTGGGATACGTATTAGGATACCTTATGGACATTTAGTAGTTTAGACATTGGCAAGGTTACTTTATGCAAACTTTCGAAAGAGGGAGTAATGCATAATTCGGTAGTAACTATAGTTATGCTGCTAGGTATGTAGGAAGCGCTAAGAAATTAATCACGCGAAAGGAATAAAGACTTCGTGCCGATGTTAAAATGAGATTATTTGAATCAATTGGATTAATTCGCATTATTCGATCAATAAAGTTTCACTACGAAGAATCAAACCAAACTAAATCGATAACTTTAATAAATTAAAATAAGTTATATCTTTATTAAATTAAAATATCTTTAATTTATTAAATCTGTTTCTAATTTAAAATAGCCATAAAATCTTGGCAGTTAATGTCATGATAGTAAAATTTTAGGCATTAAAAATATTAATTTGAAAGATATTCTTTCTGCGTTCATTTCCAGTTCCTTTCCGTCTGAATTGGTGAAAATTTTCGAAAAGTCGAAAATTCTTCAGTACGGCGAGATGTAAATGTACAGCGTTTCTCATTGAATATAAATATACGTAAAGTCGATATCGGTAGGAAATAGGTTATTCAAATTTATCATGTCTGTTTCAAAGGAAGGTTCTAACTTGTATGCTAAGTGACTTATCATGTAAATTGTACGTACAGTGAAACTGCAAAAAGCATGAAAAACAAAATTAATAATGGCACGTTATATAATTGTTCTTAATATGGTTTTTTTATATTAGAATTATTAGTCACATTCTTTTGGTAGATATAACAATGACAGTCAGGTTTTTAGCCCAAAAGGCTATGTCTCGCAACGCGATTTTCTTTGTTGTACTTTTCATTTAAGTCTGTGCCCATTAGACAAAATATAAGATATTTATCTTTCAAATTTCATCTGTATCTCTGACGAACATACTAAGGTATTAAAAAACAAGCTGTGCAGTTCTTAAGATTTTTTTTTTACTTTTGAATCTGATTCAGTTAAATAAACATGAATTTAATTCATGATATCTAACTAAAAACATTAACTATTTTATGGGATTAAATTATGTGTTTTTCGCTTTCCGAATATTCAGAAGATATATAACGTCTCCATGTTAGTCCAAATGTATATTCATTTAATATCCTATAAAGTATTTTGTGTCCCAACTGGGCCACCTCTAGCATAATCTCTGCTGATAAGCTAAGAGAAATTGGGTTGCAGCGTCATTAGGTTATTTCGAAGCAGGAAGGCGTCATAAATGAGCAACGCCCTCGCCGGGACTCGAACCACGGACCTCTTGAATACGCGCCGAACGTGCTGACGACTACACCACGAAGGCATGCTAAGAAGGCGGGAGAAATACCTTATAGGCGAATGTTAAAATCTGAACCCTTTCAGAATTTGACGCTCTTTATATTAAAGTTTCCTTTTTTCATTTAATTTATTGTAATTCATCAATTTTTTATTCAAACTTTTGTGTGAGGTAAGCCATTTTTCTTATCGAATGGATATCGGATATTTTATCCAAACTTCCTTTGTCTTGGAAGTTTTTTATAGCGAATTTCGGCTGCAATGAAAACCTGCTTTGAAATAATTTGTAATTTTATGTTATTATTACTTACATTTTATGTTACAATGTGTTTGCTTAGTGTTTATCTCTGTGATGGTATTCTGACCAATTAACTACTCTCTTTCAGAACACCTTTCAAGTAAACAACCTTACAAAACCATGACATGAAAGTCTGGTAAAAGTACTTTAAAAATTTTGGAATCGTTCATAACGTAGGGTGTCTTATATTTGTATGAGTACAGTAACAAAAGGTGAATCTCTAAAAGAAAAGAATGTTAAAAAAAAGGGGGGGACTTTCAAAAAATTATTCTCATAAATAATTATGTTATTAATATCGGTTTGTAAACTAGTAACTCTTCCTATAGTTGCGTAAATCGTTTATATCATTAAGTTCCACACTACTGATCTCCCATTGAAGAATATAAATCTTAATTGCCCTGTAATCCTAACCGTAGATATTGGCATGCGACCGTTATGTTGTCGATATTGACATAGTAGAATGCATGGTTTAAAAATGAAATTCTAAGCGCCATCCATCTTTCATAGTAACAATGACACTTTTCTAAATGAGTTTACGTTAAACACCAAGAATTCCAATAATGACTTTTTTTTCTTGCGTGACACAAATTTCAATTCTGTGGATGTTTAATCTAAAGTACAGAACAGTAAGAAGAATTTTGAATGAGCTGCAGTTCTTGTACTTGAATGCAAAAGTCTGAAATTTTATTTCGGGTGTAAATATGATTTAGCTGTATCTAAGATTTTAATTTTCTGAATATTTAAAAATTTTAAACATAGATATAAAGTTAAATGATTCTACCATTTGATATCAGTAGTTTCCTTTAAATAAAATAATTGCTTGTTTTTAAAAATAAATAGCATATATAATGTTCATACATATGATGTTTATCATTTACATTAGCGTCTATTCTATGAAATCTTATATTCATTAAGAACAAATTATTCTCCTAGCATATGGAATATAAATGCTTCCAGAGCAGTTTTATTGATGTGGCTTGTGAATAATTAAAAAACAAAGATTAAAATATACTTGAAAAATAAATTCTGAAGATACTTAAGAAATTCAAAAGTTTGAAACTAATGTATGCAATCGATAGAATACATCCATTTAATACATTTCGCACAACCAATATATACATAAGAATGTTCACTCACGCATTTGAACGGATACACCCCTCTCTTATCTTGCGTAACCACTAGACGAAAAAGTGGTTTTCGATTAATAAATACAATTTTATCTTTCGTGGTTTGAAAGGAATGCCACTTTAGCGCCTCCTGCATTGATCTGTTCTATACTAAGCGTGTTAATAACTAAATTAGAAAGGTTTTGACTGGGCTGGGATTATTTAATATGTGTTAATAGATGAGAAGAAGTATCTACAATTTACATTATAAAAAGAGTTACACGTTTTGGAAGGTTATTATTATTTGAGTTGCGACTTAAAATAACCCGTCGAATAACGATTGTTGGCAGTGTTAAGGCAGTAAGAATCAGATTAATACTGATAAATTTGCAGAATTAGTTTCGAATGTTCTATGTATAAATCTACGAAACTAGTCCTTCAAAATTATGAATATTACCCTGATTTCTTTCCCTTAACATCTCCAGTAAAGGATATTATTTTTATAACTGTACAATGTATCTTACGGATCTGATATTAACCGTAATTACTGCAGCCACCAATGAATTTTTGTATCTGCTTTGCCTACAAAATACTAAAAGATGCCTTATTTTATTTTGATAGTGTCCCACTGTGTTCTGTTTTGTGCATTCAAATATGTATTGTTGTATGCCTTGCAGAATATTGACCTTTTGTTTAAATCTTGTATTTACATTTTTTCTTGCCCGGAACCAGAGCTTTTGAGAACTGCCCAACTATTACCACAAAAAATCAACGTAATATCTGAATCTTTACAGCTGACTCTTTACATTTGCTAGTCATGAAAGGAATTATTTGAACAAAAAAGGGATTTTATAAAACGTTATCACGGCTTTATATAAGAAGAAAAAACGAGCACGTATATAAGAAGAAAAAGCGAGCACGCCTATGCTATGAGTATTGAAAGTCTATTTGTCGAATGTTGTATTTATTATTTTTAAGCTGTTTTTTACTAGTTATCCAGAGCTTTCCGTTACTCTACAAATTACTTTAATGAGGGCTTTTTGATATATGTCAATCTCTTTAGTGGTAGATTGCGCTCTGAGACTGTTAATATATCTTTTGTTCGATAAAATGTCCAGCATTTCGTATTTAGAGGCCCTTTCCTGTATCTTCATTGTTCCTTGAAACTCATTTCAGAGACACATCTCTCATCAGGACACAAGCCAAGAGCTTACGAGCCGGATTTAGAAAGTGAAAGGGACAAGTGACTTCTAAATATAGTTTCTTCAGAGCGTGTTCTCCTCCTCTTCATTTTCTGTTGACATCATCATGAAAAAGCTCGCTTTCTACTTGCCTTCGCTTCGAATTTAAAATTTTCATCGCCAACCGATACGGTCGGTGTCGAAGCGAATTATTTCTCAATGAATAAGAACGGTAGTTATGTTTTATCTTGGACTTGAATATTGGGAGTTTTCTTCTGCTCGAACTATGATTGCGTTCAGTAGTCCCTTTTAAAAAGGACACCACAAAACAAGTTAACATTTTTGCCTCAAAACTAACTAGCCTAATAAAAACATTCCGTTGTGTAAGTTTTTAACCAGATTAAACCTACGACCCTTGATACTAGTGAATTTAAGATAGTTCATAGAAACAAATTATATAACTTAAACATAGAAAAAACACATAAGCATTTCTGAATTTTAAGAAAACTTTAGAATTTATTTCAATCTGATCATTTATGAAAGAACCAATATCTGTTAAATAAAACTTCATCATCTCTCCAGAGAGTGAAAATTTTCTAAAATTAACAGCGAAACAGATTTATAACCAATATATGGATTTTTTTTTCATTTCTTATTAAGTTAATAATTCATAACCATAACAATTTCATTTCTTAACAAATTAATATTTCATAAACATAACTATTTCATTTCTTAACAAATTATATTTTAAAAACAACTTATTGTTGCACAAGAAAAATGAATTTTAACTGTCTAGATTTTTTTAATAATAAAATTTTCCATCATAATTTTTAATCAACATTATTGCAGTCAACCTATTAAAAGTAAGTTATTAGTATTAAAACTTTAACAAATTGATTACAGATTTCTATTACTTCGACCTCAGCTAGTAAAGTATTCTCAACCAGAAAACAAAATTTTAAATTCATCAGCATTTTCATTATTAAAAAAAATCATTTTTAATTATAGCCAGTAAAAATTATATTTTAAAATAAGGAAAAACCTTTCTAGCTATAATCTACCTTGTATTTAATTTCGAAATGGTAAAATTACATTATCCTATTTTCTTTAAGTTATAAATAAAGCAAGTAGGAGAAAATTAAACAACCCCCCCCCCAAAGAAAAAAGAAAAGGCATACCTGAGAATTCCGAACAGCCAGTCCCTCTTTTAGAAAAAATGAAGCCGCCGATGTTAAGCTAACTGGAATGTTCAAACATTTTTAGGTATTGGAAAAATGCATTGCACATATGTTGAACTCTCAGGCATGGTGAAGATTCAGCCCCGCCGATGTTAAGCTAACTGGACAGTCAAAGCATATTATGATGTTGGAGCAATTCATAGTAGACAAGTTGAACTCTCAGGCATGGTGAAGAAGAGATAGCCTTCGAAATCGTCATCTGATAACAGCATAACTAGGACTACTGGACTCCATGGCAAGCTCTGGAACGATAGGCAAGATGGCAATTATTCGTAGAATCTCAGGCTGAACTCATCCAGATTCTCTTTCAAAAGGGATGGGCGCAGCAAAAAGAAAACATGAAGCGTAGACATTCTTTTCTAGATCGAATCCCAGTAACGGAATTAATCAGCTAAAGAAGGCAACTAGGCAGATTTTCCCCAAAATCATGATCCGGAGCAAATGGATGGGCAGTCAGAGCCCCTTAGAAGATAGTGCATATTAGCAGATTTTATCCCAACTGAGATTCCTGGGGAAAGTTGAGGTGGCAAACATACACGACCCTGCCGGAAATGCTTTATCAGTAGGAAAAATGCAGCTAAAAATCGTATTCAGAAAAATTCATCCCCCTTCTTTTTCGAAGATCAGGAAAGTAGGAAAATTAATTAACTAAATTGCCATGAGTCAAAAACTAATTTGAAATCTATTGATTTTATTAGCTATTGATTCGAAAGTAGTCTCAAATTGAAGATCAAAATTTTCTGTTTCTAGTAGTATAAATCACAAATAGGAAAACACAAAGTATATTTAAAAGTTACATTGTCTGCCGTTTACAAGTTTCGTGAATAACGAAAGCTAAGAATGTAGAAACTTAAGTATGAAAACCCCAATTAAGGTAAAACAAAGTTACACAGAAATTAAGTAAAACACACGTTGTGTAGCATAAATTTGGAATATGAAAGATTAAATTTTGATATTTCATTAATTACTTAATTAACTTAATTTCGCTACACAACAATTGTACAGAACCTGATTACTTCAATTCTGAATTCTGACTCGATGTACACAATCGACTTATCTCTTGTCTTTGTCTTTAAGTGAAACAGCACCGTTTAAACAGTGTTATCAGGACTTCGGATTAACAAATTTACACAATTAGTCACAGGTTCTTGCGGCATTAAACAGAATACAAATGTTAAGGTAACTTTAAACGATTAAAATATAAATTCACAAAGTAAATTCCTACTGTGAGCTCTAGTTTAGGACCTCAAATCACGCTAGCAGACGCAACAAAGGCTAAAGCTGAGCGAAAATAGTTGAGACGTTTCCAAATTTCCACGTTAGCTAATTTACATTCTGGTGGGAGCCAATAAAAGTTGAAGGTGACTGTAAAGATAAAATGATTAAGATAATGGTTTAATAAACAAAAATTTTACATGGTTGTAGGTAAAATGTTTCCAGTTCGGTGTGTGGAAAATTTTAGAACTTCTTGTTTAGCTTCAGAAAGTAATCAGTAATAGTTTGCCATATTCAGATTTCGGCTGAAGAACAGTATCAAGGTTAGGAAATCCCTGTTCATGCACTTAGCGAAAACGGACTCGTGTGACATACAGCATCTGCAGAATTTAATGATGCGTTTCCTCAGCGCAATTTGATGTTGAGCCCATTCTTAAGAGGAAATGGTTGTCGTTTACAAAATGAAGCAGTGGTATAAGGATTCAGTTATAGGCTTGATTGTATTATTTATTTGCATTCAAAGCTCGATCAAATCTTAAAACGTCAGGCTTAGCGTTCTTTTTTGATCCTCCAACGCCCACATTTCTTGTTTCATTAAGAAGAAGAGCATTGTTATTAGGCACAATAGGATGATCTTGGAAGCCTAAAAGGCATAAATGGTAACCATACTTTCTTACATTAGATTATTTATGTTATATTTATGTAAATGTGTGTTAGACACAGTTAGTTCTTTTTGATGAAATAGATAGAAATTAATCAAGTTTGCAGGGTTTAGATGATTGAACGCTGGTACTTCGATCTGGGTTCTAGTCTAGGCGGACGGTTGATTGGATGGATGCTTTCTCTGTTTTCATTGTTTGTAACATACGATAATGTAAATATGAGCTAGGTTTCCTTGAAAAATCATATACGAAGTCATCCTTTTACCTAGACAGAAAACGTTCATGTGCATTTTTGCATTGTTTATATTTAAAACATTCATATACTCGGCCTTTAAAAATTAACGAACTAATGAGGAAGTATATTCCAAACTTTTTATTCTTTTCACTTAATTTTCTAAAATTTAATTTGCTTGTTTTTGTCTTAGAAAGTTACTTCCCAGTGGTTATTATCAAATTCCATTGTCATCTGTAGATCTGCCTGTTTAAATGATTTAATTAATCCTTGTGTGAGATATGTCATGCATGTGAAACTAGAATTTATTTTGCAGTAAATTTAAATATAATTTGTTACTCTTTATTATCTTCCGTCATCAGTCTTTGAAGCGTCTAATTTGTGAATAGTGCATAGTATATTTATATGTATATCAGATGTTGCTGTGTACACCATTAAGCCACTTCGTTCCAAAAATAATTGGGTTTTGGCACATGCTCCGTATTTCTTTGCTCCGAATGCGCCTGCGAAACTTCTGATGTAACCTTTGAGATTTTCTCGATGGGTATAAAGAAACGAACAAAAGAAGAATAACTGTTAATAAATCTGTTTTGTCACAAAGAAACCGTCAGAGCGTAGTTTGGGAAGATAAACTCTCATGATAAGGTTAGGTGAAAGGAAGAATGTGTCAAGCGAAGTCAAATGCGGAAAAGGGATAATGGTGACAGACTCTGGTTAGTGATTACAGTTTCTTGTGAATCAGAGGAACATTTCATGGTTCAGCAAGTGCGGTCATGTTTTCTTATATGTAGAGGATACACTTTCTCTACAATAATTCTGGATTTGAATTGTAGATATGAGTAGCATGTAAGCCTAATGCATAAGTTTTAGAATAACTGCATTGAACCAGCTTTTCCGCCCACATTTTACATAAGACAGAACATTTTACCTTACAGAATTTTACATAAAAGTGTTCATACTTAAGTGAGCCAGCTCAAAAAATGCAGAAATATATATCGATGGATTTGAGATTAAGAAATTTAATTAGAGGTAATTATCTTCTGGTTTGGTTTATTGAAATTTTAGAAATATATGTGATTCTATAATTCAGGCGAAATTTTATTACTAGATTATTTATCTACAATCATCATTTTATTGCTATAATAATTTTAGTGAATTTGGAAATTTTAAGTACTTAGATAGAAGAAGTCGGTTTTCATTTCATATTGTATTATTTATCATAACCTCCTCTTTGTGTTTGTATGTGTGTGTGAATTTTCACTTTTGTGTCAAATGAAACCTGGTCACATTCTTTGCGCCAAGCTAGAAATGCAACTCTTCGTTTTGCTCTCTATCTTGTATCAGCATTTTCTGAATACATTTTCGATATTTTAGAGATAGTAGAGAAGTTTCGAGATGCACTGGAAAGAATTATTATACAGAAGCCTCTACTTTGTTTTAAAATAAAACCCGCAAAAATATTTTTAAATTTGAACTTTTAAATTAAAAAATATTCGTCTTTTCTCAAATAATAGTTTTGCAAATTTATATCCTTGCTGTAATGCTAACCGTATCAGAGAATGCCTTTTTCGGGGGGGGGAGGAATTAGTATATTTTTTTTTAATACATTACAAATTTTAAAGTTTTCTGTAGATTTGTTTCGCAGTGAACAACAAACAAAAAGTAGAACGAAAAGGCATATGTTGCCTGCCAAATTGCAAAAAAATTTCTGGGGTGTACCACTGGCAATCTTTTTTTTATCTGACGCATAAAAAAACCAAGTCGACAAATTGTACTACTAAACCGAACGAACCAAATTGATAAACTGTGCTGTATGAGGTAGAAATCCAAAAATTCGTATTAGCTAAGATCGTTGTCAGTCTAGAAGTTCGAAAAGAATATAGTTTTTTTCCTTATTTAAAATGCTAAAGATATGTTTACACTAGAGTAACAGAGACAATTTTATTTTCTGGTTTGTTATCTCTATTTCAATAAAAAATTATATATTAAAAAAATACAACCTTTTTATTTCTCTAACGTTTTTGGCTACAATTAAATTGTTTATTTTTATCTGTCTCAAGAGAACACTCCTCTCTTTCAACAAAAGCAGAGTGATGAAATTGCATATTTTGTACATCAGATCTAAACCTAAGCATATAAACTTGTTTTTACTTTATTAAAGAAGAGAATAATTTACGTATTCGCTTAAAACAGAATGCATTACTATTTCCTTTCAACTCAAATTAAATTAGAATACGGTTTTCATAGAAGTAAAGTAATTAAATCAACAATATAATGCGTATTATTAAATATCTACTCTTATAATTTGTAAGAAATAAATTTATGATTTTCATGGAAACACGATACCTCAAATATATAATAATATCACGTAAATAAATTAACGAGTTAAATTTTATTTGGCCTAGAAAGCGGAAAATCAGCCTACTCAGGATAGCTATTTCCAAATGTACTTGTGTGGTATGTTTGTTCCAATTTGACAAAGATTATGAGTTACTGAATTCGAAGACGAAGATTTAACTTGAATTTATTGTATTGATTTTAAATTATATTCTGTAGAGCGTCTGTCATCTGTTGTAAGTATCTTATAATTAAAGTTTATGATTTAAACTGAATGTGTCAGCAACTGAATGTGTTGTGCGTAACATGTTTGGTTTTTGTTTGTGAAGTTTGTTTGCTACGTAAGCTGTAGAGTAATTTTTTATTATGGTCAAATGAATTTTGTTTGAACCATCATTTAATACCAGCTTTATTTCTGTGCGGAAATTCGATGAAAACCTTGTTAAAAGAATGTTTTAATTTGAATGCTGGAAATACTAAAGCAACAAAAATCAACTAAGTTGCATAAAACGTACGCTTAAATTTTAGGTAATTTACACCAATTCGTTTTGTTTTACTACCTCCTACAGTTATTCTTTTACTTGTTACTTTATTTAATATTAGTACTAATTTGAATTAATGTAAGAAGAAACCTTTCACAAATTATTAAAGATTCTGCTTTAGTTTCGTGATTTTTAAACCTACTTTAGTTTCCTTAAAGTGTGCATCTTGCACATTCTATTTTGCGTGTGTGACCGAAATAATTACTTCAACTTTACCACAGATGTTTTGTATGATTTCTCTAATTTTTACTGGAGATTTTCTTAGAATTACACATGAAGTTCTAATTATTTTTTTACGTTTTATTTTCGCCTTAAAGTTAAAAAACTATGTCGTTAGTAAACGAAACAAGTACGAACCCTTCTAAGAAGATGGCATATAATTTTAGTCACAATTCTTCCGGAAGTCCTTATAAAAGAGCCCTTACAATTCATAATACATTTGCAACGTATCGCTTTCGTGATTATTCAGACTCGCATAATTACAGATTATTCTAGCCATTCTGGCAATTAGGCCTCGATTCTGGGGAGAGAGAGTGGAGCGGAAGTGAAGTAATAATTCTCCCGGAAGTAGGAAATTAAGAGAGTTATTCCTCTTTAATGTTAGCTTAGGATGCAGATTTGTTTTGTTTTTGCCAATGCTTGTACATGGAATAAGTATTTAAAAAAAAACTTGAAAAGGGAAAGATAAATATTTTAAACTGAAATTTATGCTAAAAATTCGTTATATCACTTATAATGTAAAATCTGCTTAATTATTCCTTGCTTAATGACATACTTTATTCAGTATGTTATTTTGTCCCGTACGTAACTAATTTCCTTAACTATGTAATATTTGTTAATGAAATAATGTCGCTTTATTGTCACTTTCTTTCTGTTTTTTTGTTAAAGGGTATATTATTTTTTTCCATTAAGCAAGATTTTTTTTTTTGCTTTCGAATTTCAACGGAATCTGATTATGCTTTAAGCTATATTTCTTCTACTGATTCGGTTTAAAAATGTCTTGCATGGCTGTCTTTGTATTTACTTTCGATTAATGTAATACAAAATAGCACTTTTTACGGCTCGGGGAACGGCTTAGTATCGATCACTTTATGAGGAGCAACATACACTGTTTCCATTATGTATTTACATAAATTCGAAGACTCCAACATTGGTATTATTTTAATTTACATAAACAGCAGTATTTAATTCCTCCCATTTCAATCAATACATTTAATATCATTATTAAAATGTTGGCAGACGTAATATGAATATTAGGTTTTTAAATATGTGTAAAGTTTGTACCCAAGTTTTAAAAAAGAAACAGTTATGCGATCGCCACTATTTCATTTAATAGAGCACGCCACTGCAGCGCCCACATTGGAAATATGATATTCTATCTTGGCTGCTAGATCTTCGTAGGGATGCAAAATATTTGGGTGGGGTTAAAAGTTTTGGGAAGATTAATTATTGTATTGGTTTTCAAATAAATATAGTTGTTACGCCTCTCACCGCTGCAAGCATGTTTTGTTGATGAAGAAGAGGGACCACTGTCTAATAGTTCTCACATCGGTATAGTTTTAATTATGTATGATGAACTAAAGTCGCTTTTTCCCCTTAATTTTAAATAGTATGTACATACACATATTAATTTCTAAAGCGTTCAGCGACAATCATAAATCGAACGATTAAAGTTTGATCCCACAGTCGAGAAGCAAAATTTTATAAATATCATAATTGTAAATATGTGCAAGTGTGCATTCATTAAATATAAAAGAGAATTTAATACTATGCGAATATGAAAATAATGATCTTCTAATAATAATAGTAATAAAATACACATATAAAATGAACACATGTGAAACAGAAAATAGAACTGGAACTTAAAAACTTCATATTAGAGTTAAACACCTCTAAAACGTTTATCATTAAAGGTTTTAAAAAAATTAAAATGTATAAAAATGTGGCAAGTTTCAAAAACTATAGTTTATTTTTTTTACTCTTATTCCAGTTGACATCTCAACTATTTTAAACTAAGTAGTTATGATAGGCTTCCATCAGTTTAAGTCTTAATCTCCAGGAATGTAAGGTAAGAACATAAAATTATGTATTTAATCTAAGACGCATCTTTTTAATGATATTTATTAGAAAAAAATTTTACGCCTTAGAATTGAAGAAATATTAGCGGCAAGAATACAAATGATAAACATTTAGATTTATAAAATTCTCTTTATTTTATTCTTTTATATTTTTACATTTATGTAGTTAACCCTCTATACAGCAGGAAAATAAACTTCATTCTTGAAACTTAATTTTTTTTTGTATCTGATGATACATTTTTATATACTGTAATTTCAGCATCATAAGAAAAACGAATACTTATTTTCTTTTTTTCCAATAATTTTTCCCTTCTACCATTTAATTTTTCTTATTGTGTATTGATAGAATGCTTGATCTAAAAAATATCAGCATATGCAAGAAACGGTGAAACATTTAAATAATTTGCATCGTATTAAGCGATTCAGGAAACGATAATCTGAAGGTTGTGTTCGTTGAGGCAGCAACTGAAGAAGTCGTCGCTATGTCGTATTGAAGCTCGGCAATTTAAAAGCATATATGCAACCTCTTTTCATATGCTCAGTTGTATGAGGAATCTGCAATAATTGGCTTATTGACCGATGAAAAGAGCTGGATGTCCTTGAGTATATTCTTGCACTTTTTATGGTATGTCATTTTGTGCGCCTTAACAAGCTGCGGGAAGAATTCCTTGTTAGGAATCCGAGATATATCTCAACAATAATGAGCATCCTTGACCAATTCTGAGTTTAGTTCAATCACTTGAAAGGAAGCTTTGTGTTTCTAAGATTCATTAAATATTTATTTGACTTAGCTTTCATGCAGATAAAATAATTTCGTAAATGGAAGTCATTATATACCATCCAGTACTTCTTTTCCCTTTAAGGTATAGGACAAAAAAATATGTAAAGAAAACTTTCAATTTCGAAATCTTAACTGGTACATATTACGGCTATGTTTACCGTCTCTGAAATAATGTCTGTTGTTTTAACATGTGCGCGCACGTTCTTTCGATTAAGATGCGTTCGTTGTAAAATAGTTCGTTAATATGATTTTGTTTGAAATTATGAAGCTCCCTAGCTTCTCATCGAAAACATTCGATCGGAAAGTGAAACTTATATTCAATATAAAAATTTATTACTTATTTTGAAAAACCAATGCGGTATTTAAAGCTCTAAAATAAAAGTCAGAAGTGCATATGTACACAAAAAAGTCATTTTCTTTCAACGAATTTCTTTCATTTTCTTTCAACATTTTTCAACGAATGTCATCAACAGCAAAGTTTTTATTTGTCATTTTGTATGGAAGTAATTCATGTATATGTTCGATTAAAACAAGCTGTTTTTAATGCGCGTAACGTTTTTCCTTTTCCTACCCCTAGTAGTAGAGTATTATATTTTTATACTCATGCATTTCGGTGAATTTCATGCTGTGTATATTTGATATTAGCTGGCATGGAAAAAAATTATCTTTCCCTTAATTTCAGAAGCTCTTTGGGATAAATTTTATTGCGACGAGTTTTAGAACATTGCAAATTAGAACAAAACATTTTCAGTGCAAAAGACATGAAAAATACATCGTATTCTATCCAAGATTAGAACCGCGGATCTTCCATTGCTAGTTGAATATGCTAATCACTTCATCATGAAAGTGCATTTGGATACATTCTTCTCCACTTAAAGAGAGATGTGGGAGAGGCACGAGCCACAGTCGACCAAATCCAAGTGGGGATGAATTACCGGCTCTCATATTTACGTTCAGGCGCTGTTAGTTTAGTATATGAGGTATTTCTTAGCAAGAAACCTGAAAGGTCACATATTCTTTTCCGGGATTCAAACAATGAATCTTTCAATGCTAGCTGGGCTTAACCACGAAAGCTGCACGAAAAGGTAAAAATTCCTTACAGTATTCAATTGAGAAAATTTGTGAGGATGTGTTATGTAGAATTATGTATGATGATTCGAAATTATGATGTAGAAACTAGGTCCTTTAATACTGAAATATCTATGAAGATACACTTTAGTATTGTTTTGAGTACGATTTCAAGGTATTGTCGTATCGTTTGAAATTGCATAAAGTATTTGATAGAAAAAAATTGTCTTATGGCGATGTTGTTTTTTTTTTGCATAAATTAGTTTTTCTCTGGTAATTCTTTTATACGTCTAGCTTTTATAAATATAAATTCTGTGTTAAAAAGATCGATTATTGCGTCTAATTGCGCCATGACAACAGAATTGAAAAAGAAATTGTAATTTTATTTTGCACTAAATATATATGGTAACATAAGTTTATCAAATGAAAATTTCATAATTTTTGCATGTAGTTTTAGTAACCAATAAGAATTTCTAATCTCTGCATTTACACCATAGCTTAAAATCTTAACATTGTTATTATCTTAGGCTTTAACATCACAAAAGTTTTATTAGCAAAACTTCTGTAGAGATTATGATCTTGAATTAAAGACAGAGTAACAGAGAGGTAAGATTGTTTATGATTTGATAACCTCCCAGACTTCAGACGAATTCTTAATTTCGTCGAACTTATTTCTCTGGAGAATTTTGAATTTCTGTTTCTCTTTTTTTTTCATTGGCCAACCGCAGTAACAAAATGTGCTGTTACTGTGTAGTAAAATATGAGAAATTACCATATTTTGACGTAATAAAACAAAATAAAAATGAAACATTTGAAGTTTTCAAGGTCCCTAGTCGTTTTTTTAACGTTTAATGTATCTACGAAACGCGGAAGTTGAAAATGATGCTACTCAAATCATTGGGATTCGTCTATTTTCTTCTCCGTTCTTTCGTGATATTAAATTTTTCAGCTTTCAACTGTTACTCCTAAGTATTAAATCTCCCATCGTTATGTAACGAGGACTCGTTCCCTTAATAGCAAAGTTCTGCTGTTGTGATAATTACATCAAATTGTATATGCTCCCTTTCAGAGGACTGATTCTTAAGCTATCAATCATTGATTGGCGGTTGCAGTTAATAAAACAAACTGATTACCTGTTGTAGCCGGTATTATTCTGTAATTACTCTTATTGGATTATAGCAGACGCTACGGGAATATTCAAAATCTCCAATAAACTTCTTACGTTCCTTCGCGCTTATTGCTACTGCCAACTCGCAACTGCTAAATATTGGCACGTGCTTCTTATTATCCCGAAGGGACATCATCCCAAGTGGGCTGTTAGTGTTGAAACTAGATTTTGTGTTGAATCACTATAAACGGCGTATCACTTTTCAAATTGTTGCCGCCAAATATTATCGCCCGTGCTATTTTTAAAGAAATTAAATAATGAAGAATCTGCATGAATGTATGAATGTTTTTCGCAATGTGAAAAAACAACGGTACCTAGAGCCATCAAATTTTGAATAACTGAGTCCTCAATCCGAATATTTTGCGCCTGGAAGTCCAAATTTTGAATTTCGAGGTAGTTTTATTATTTATTTCATATTTTGTAAAAACGTTAAAAAAATTCTGATTAAGAAAACTCAACGATTTCGAAGTGAGCTATGGAAACACTGTGCAGAATAAAACATTTTTATCTACAGCGCCCGAGGCTGTCTATGGAAAATTCTAAGGTATGCTGTTTTTAAATATCTGGTGACTTTGTTGTTGAATTGAATTTTATGTGGGGTAATTGGGAAAATCGGGATATTTAATAACGCAAAACGTTAATAATAAAAACACACACAAAATGTTAATAAAAAGACAAAAAAACCTTTTTGCTTCTTAGTAAGAAAACTGAACACTTATATGATGAATTGAAAAGAGAGTTACAAAAATACAAAAATATATGCCACCACTTAACACTACGTCGGAAATTCTAAGTTTTGTTAAATAAATATTTTGTGATTTTGTTGTTGAACTGTATATTGCGCAAGTCTGAAGAAAGTGATGCTTAATAATGACGTTAAAAAGGCAAAATAAATGGGTTAACAGGAGTGAGTGCAACAGCAGGCTAAGTAGACTGCGAGCTCAGCGAAAAGGTAAAAAACGTTAACAAATCCTTTTGGGCCACTATTAAAATCAGAAAACTTTCAGATTGTTTTTATTTTATTTTTTAATATTAATTAAATTTGCGTATTTCTGAAATAGAAAACGAGTATGACATATAGAGTTGAAAATGAGGCAAAAAGGCAGAATAGCCTAAATAAAATCTTGCGATGCGAAAACTTACGCTTCGAAATTAGTGTCTTGTGCATTTGGTAAATTAATTCATTAAATTACTTATTTGAGATATTATTACCTGAGATCACATTTCTCGCCCTACAACTCGTAATGTCATCTTCTGAAATCGCAGTCAGTAATATATAACTAATGAAGACAGTTGGAAACTGTTGTGCTTTGTTAATATTGTGATTGAATCAGTTAAGCTTTTTTCCCGTTCTGGTTTGCTGGGGAATTTTTTGTTTATTTGGTATTGGAATAAAGAAAGAGTTTTATGATTAAGCCAGAATACATTTAGAATGAACATAAATAAACTTTCGCAGTTAAAAGACTGAGTATCTTACTCTTTAAATTTTAAATGAATGAGAAAAAACGTAAATTATGCCTTATACATATCGTATCGGATCTTTAACAAATGCTGTAATGAATACCTTGTCGAAGTAGTTATAAAGAGCTTTCAGGATTTCCACAGATTTATAAGTAATTAGGGGTATTTGCTTTTCCTGTTACGTTACTGGAAATGTTTCTTCAGGGCGTTTCTGCCCTTTTTCCGTTTTCAGTGTTTACCATTTAGGAATACAACATGATTACATCAATCCGAGTCTGAAAGAGAAATTGAAATTTTAAGCCCAAATATAGCCTTTTTTTAATGTCTAAGGCATGCAAGAGGTATTTCGGAGCAATACTGAAATTTTGCAATTCGGTTATTTGTGTGTATGCTTCCAAAAGAAAGCAGAATTCGCAAAAAGAAGTTAATCTTTGCTTTGATCATATGACTCATTAATACAGCAGCTTCGGTGAATTTTCATGCTGAAATTTTCCATTGCGTGGATATATTCACAGTCAATCGACAAGAAAACCAACCAATCGTATAATAAGCTTTAATTATTTGCGTCTCGACAGGCATTTTGTACCGTAGATGTAAATTCCGAAAATTAAATGCCATCTAAATGTCAGAAAGGAGGAAGAGAACGGGTTTTGTGGCTATTTTCGTCTTCATTCCCTTACCAAGCGATCGATTCCGGGAGCAGATGCGTTGTTTAGAAAATCCCTCTTAGTTATGCATATATTGCTGTTCTAAGATTTCTTCCTGTATCCTTAGAAGTAAACCTATTGTAGTCTTCACTATATTAGATTGTTCTTAGTATGGGGTACATTTATAAGCTATCTGTAAATGAATCTGCTGTTTGATAAAGACATCCCGCTGGCCAAGCCGCAGGTTGTTTTCTGTTGCAGCGAGGTCTTTATAGAGTATATGCAATATCTGCGATAAATTATTAAGCTGGAGACGATGAATTTATGACACGCGCTGTAGAAGTCGCAGTCACTAAGATGCAACTAATGAAAACATTTTCAAACGGTTGTGCTTTGTTAATATTGTGGTTGAATCAGTTAAATTTTTTCCCTTTGAGGTTACTGGGAAATTTTTTGTTTATTTGGAATTGGAGTAAAAAAGAGTTTTATGATTAAGCCAGAATGCCATTCGCTAATAGATATCCTAGCAGCTCAAGAATCATAGTGGTTTGATACTATATTTATTTGAATGAGTTTTAATGTTAGTGGCCAAACTATCAGTGAAAGCGTAAATGGTAATAACAATGGCACTAATCAACTAAATCTACCACAAAGTCTAATTTTGCAGAACGTTTTTCACGAAGTACCAAATTTTATGGAGATTGAGCGGCTAATGACATTATTGCTGACATTAACAACTCTGGCTTTAAAAATTTCAAAAATCTTAAGATTAATTCTATTTCAGATAATAACGAAACCGAATGTTTATTGATTTCAAAATTTGAATATTGTCATATGACATAAAGGACTCCGAATAACTACATTAAAATGTGCTGTGTCTTGACTTAACAATATGTTTTGGGTTCTACTGCATAAATTAAATCGTTCGTGCGAGTGCTTGCCTCAGAACTTTTATAAAAAAAACTGAAGATAAATTTTAAAAAGTACTTAAAATATTTTTAAAACTCATATTTACTATATAAAAATATTGTTTTGTAGCCTTTTTTATACTAATATTAAAACAAAAGCTAGAAAATACTTTCATGTGTTATTTATATAATTTCTGGTGGGGTAAGCTCAAAATAGCTTACGTCTTTGTCTCTATCTTTTGTGAGTTGCACTGGAATTATTCTGAAAGCATTTTGCAGGAAAAAATATTATATAGAGTTCATGTATAAAATTTCAGGACTAATATTTTAATAAAGTTATTCAAATCTGCCCAAACGGTCTTTCGCGGCTTTTATTGTAACAACATTTCTGCTTGCTTTTCGCATAATGTCTGTTTACGGACAAAGTTTTCTACGCAATTACACTTTTCTTCGGAGCAGTGAAAATCAGCTATTATCAATTCGAAAGCTAAGCAGAGGATTTGTTTCAAATATCGGACATAAATTTTGATATTTTTTCTGACAAATTGTACTTAGGGATGAAACTTGATGCTTTGCGAGCGATCCTTTGACAAATTGGCAATTCTGATTGGGTTAAAGAATGTTTACCACGACCATAGAAACTTCGGTTTCGGAAATCTCGAGTAAAGACCTTATTGCTGACCATTTTTTAAGGAATTTTTCCTGAGGCACAGATAATGAATTCCATATTTCATAAAAACTTAAAATGGACAGACTTCTGAAAAAAAACTGAGTTAGGCTAGGAAACGTTGTATTGAATAACTGGTTTCTAACTGATGCTGCTCCGTCACACAATTCTGTCCGCCAGGCAAGTTCGCAATTAACCACCTCCATTATTCACCAGGTTTGACCTTTGCAAATTGCTTTCTTTTCCAAAACGCTGAGTCTTCTTTCAAAAGTTATTATTATAACAGCATTGAAGAGATTCAGAAAACTAACCAGGAACTTTAACAGTATTTCAAAAGACGAGTTCTGCGGAAAGAATCAAGCAGCTGTATGAATGTGTCAGGTGTTGCATAGATTTACAAGTGTTGTATACTGAAGGCTGAGAAATAATAATATTGTTTTCGTCAACTTTCGTTTTTGTATTAACGTAGTCCTAAAATCTTATTCAAGGAATCTTGTACGAACTTTTGCAGTATCTTTCACACTTTAAGGTATAAATTCGTTAATGACTGAAAGAAGTGTTTTAGATGACTATACTAATATTAGTCGCCTCTCTGCAACGGGTATTGAAGGAAGAAAAATGCCATGCTTAACTTTTTTGAAATTTGTCTGAACGATTTGGTTAAAAATTTGTTTAGCGGTTTGACGGTAAATCTTCAGAGATGTTTCAGCTTAAGCATTCATTATGCATGATCAATTGCCAATTAATTATGAAACTTGGGAAATAGAGCACATTGATATCTGTTAATTAGTTTCAAGAACAAATCATAGCTTCTGAGTTTCCATGCATGTAATATAGAAGTATGAAGTGGATTACCATTTCCCAGAATGCCATTCATTATGCGCTAACATAGCTCCCACTGACATATTAACAAACTCGAATGTTAAGAAAAAATGAATAAATGCAATATCATAGCAGTATCCAAAAATTAAGAAGCGATGTTTAAGAATTTGCGGTCGATTTAATTTCAGCGTTTTGGGTCGTCGCAGAATTTTAACGAATTATTCCTCGTTTGCTTTTAGATCATACAACCTAACTGCTGACTATTTATATTTAAGTTATTAGGTTAAGGTATTTTCTCCCTCATTTCCGCTTGCCTTCATGGTATAATCGGAAGCATACTCTACGCGTATTCGAGAGGTCTAGGACTCGAGTCCCGGTGAGGGAACTGCACATTTTTCACGTCTCCTGCTCCAAAATAACCTAATGACTTAATAAGTAGTTTAAGAAATATTATGCACATTTGCATTTCCTCAAACATATATTGTAGATTCATTAGGGTTTTGATGCTGGAGATGTAAAAAATGTGCAGTGCCCTCACCGAGACTCGAATCTAGACCTCTCGAATACGCGCCGAGTGTACTACGGTTACACCACAAAGGCACGCTGAAAGGAGGAAGAAAATATATAAGGCGTGGCCTCTTATGACTATAAGACCAACTTGTTTGGTTAGATGGATCGGACTGGTACCTTCTATACCACCTCTTTAAAGGGCGACTAAAGATTAGGGGACCCAATCGCCAAATCCTGGTATTGCTGAGTTATCATTCTCCACTTTTTAGTTCGGGCGCCACTGTAGAGTCGTTAGGTATTTTTGAAAAGGAGATTTAAAAAATATGACTACCCTCGCCAGGACTCGAACCCTGAACATCTCGAATACGCTCCGAGTGTATTACCGTTACACTCCGAAGGTATGCTGGAAGGAGGGAGAAAATACCTTATGATATACAGTCAAATTTGGCTCAGTTTTCAAAATAATAAATTGGGCAGTCAGTACCAAATGTGAAACTTAATGAAATTTATATTTCTTCGTTACGTTCATTGATTGTATTGATTATGATGATCACTGTTTTCTCAGTTACAAATCGTAGTAATGAATTTTGGTATACTGATAGTGCTATTTATATGAATTTTATGATATAGCAGATATCATTTCAAATGGTTTTGAACATCTAATTAAAAAACAAATTAAGCATTTTTAATTAGTATTTCAAAGACCTCTTTTGGCTTTTTTACTCGAACCATATTCGCTTTGTAAGCTGAGTTTAATACATTTAAAAATTTATAAAGAGGGTTTATTATTTATCCTTTAATGTTTATGATAAAACAAAAACATATTTAATGAATTTTAGCTCAAGATAGAATGTTTTCTAATAACTATTAACTATTATTCTGTTTCTATTATTTAACACTTTTCCCTGTCAGACACATTCAGCAAATCAAGCCTCAGTTGTAGAGACATTAGGTTATTACGAAGAAGGAGACATGAAAAATGAGCAACGCCTTCGCCAGGAATCGAACCACGGACCTCTCGGTTACGCGTCGAGCATGCAGACCACTACACCACGAAGGCATGCGCAGAAGGCGGGAGAAATACCTTATATACTCCCCCTTTTAAAGGGCGACTGGGGTTTTGCGGACCCAATCGCCAAATCGCGGTGGTGGAGAATCATCATCCACCACCTTTTTAGTTCGAGCGCCAGTGTAGAGACATTAGGGTATTACGAAGCAAGAGACATGAAAAATGAGCAACGCCTTCGCCGGGAATCGAACCACGGACCTCTCGGTTACGCGTCGAGCATGCAGACCACTACACCACGAAGGCATGCGAAGAAGGCGGGAGAAATACCTTATACAGTATGTTAGGACGAATGAAACATGCAAACTCTTTTGCTTTCCTTCTTTTAAACAAGTTGGTATTTCAAAGTGTACAGAGCAGAGTTGGTTCAATATGGTGTTAATATTTACTTTTATATCTGAAAATGCAAGCCTTAGAAGAGATGAAACTAAAATATGAAGCTCATTATGTCAGTCTGTATGAAACTGAACATTTTTTTAACCAAAGTGCGCTTCAGTGTTGAATTCACGTAAAAGGACGTACTATTTACAGTTTATTTATATCGGCACTTTTTAGTATTAAAACATTTACATGGTTTTATGTTCATTGCTTACTTCTGTAAAATTATATAGCCATGGCAATCAGATTTTCTGTCTCCTATTTCTGCGTAGTCCTCTTAGTTCAAAACATGTGCATTTACACGTAGGTGTTCAGAAGCAAACGCTAAAAGGATAATTAATTTTTTTCCTTTCACTCGTGATTAACTTCCGACTGTGCGTCAATGTACTTCTTTAATTTGAAAGTTATCTAATAAGATAATCAGTGGCACTGATAAATGCAGATGTACGTGCGATCTTTGAATATAACTTTAAAATAAAATATATAAGCTTCGTCAATGAAATGAATTTTATTAAATTATTTATTGTATTAGATTCACATGCACCTCTAAAAAACGCCTATGGAGTTGTAAATCTCCCTCTTGATGTACCTTAGTAACACAGAGATCCTCTATCGAGCACATGTGCAGAGAAATACCGTTTATTGATCTTTTGCTTCCTGTGCCATCCCTATACTATCTGTCGTATGTCATGCCTACCTGATGTCTCGTAAATAACTCATAAATTATTCATGGCGACATTCCTTACGGTTATAAAGTAGCCATACGACTATACCTATACGATTTATATTTTCTGAAAAACGCAAACGAGAAATTTATATCATCGTATTCGGTGAAAAAAATTTTTTTTGAGCATTATAAATACCAAGATTGTTAAAATAAACTGTTAATATACAAATTATGATTTGATGTATGCAGTTTATTTTGAGCGTATTTATTTTAGTTCAGGATCAATATTCATTGCTTATATGAAAATAAATGTTTCTAGATGAATAGTTTGAATACCCGTTAACGTAAACACTAAACATAGAGATTATTGATATTTATAATGCATAAAATAATATTTTTTCAATGAACTGGACTTTAAATAATAATTTTTCATTCAAAATATTCTCCAAAGCGATGAAGGTATAACTAGTTATGCTGTTTTTAGCATATTTGGTTTGATTTATTTGAGTATCGCAAAGCACGCAAGTTCTTTCTATCTAAGAGAAGGAAGGCCTTCTCGAAAACATTAAAAATGTCATTGAAGCCCGCTCGTTTGCCATTATTTATGACTCAGGGGTCTAACTACACTGCTGGCCACCGTAAATGCAACACCCTGAAGGAAGCATGCAAATAACATGAAATTTACAACATATATTAGCGGAGGTGAGATATGCAAATGATTAGAATTTCAGCGGAGCCTCACATCACGCGCGCCTGTGGCGCCACTTCAAAGCGTTATTTAAGGCTTGGAGTTTTCGACGATTTCAAGTTCGGCAATTGTGATTTTCTGGTGGTTTATTTCAAAAAAAAAAAAAAAAAATCAATATTTCAGCGTAGACACACACGCGCGCCTGTGGAGCCATTTCAAAGCGCTATTTAAGGCTTGGAGGTTTCGACGATTTCAAGTTCGGTAATTGTGTTTTTCTTGTGGTTTTAAAAAAAAAACGATCAATAATGCCTCGTAGTAAACAGCGATCATCGTTTGATCAAGTATCCGAGTTCGACAGAGGAAGGATAGTGGCCTACCGAGAGTGTGGATTATCATACTGGGAAATCGGTAGTCGTGTTGAACGAAACCAAGCAACTGTAATGCAGATATGTGACCGTTGGATGCAGGAGGGTACGACGGACAGACGTGTTCCATAGCATCCACCTCAGTGCACCACTTCACGTGATGACAGGAACATTGTGCGCATGGCGGTGACGGATCGCTCAGTCGCATCACGAGCCATAGCACACCACATTCAGTCTGTAACGCATCATCCAGTGTCTGCGCGTCCCATTCGACACCGTTTACAGCAGAGTGGTGTGTCCGCAAGACGTCCATTGCTTCGTCTACCCTTGACGCAGAACCACAGACGTCTCCGTCGCCAATGGTGCGATGAAAGAAGGATGTAGACGGCAGAATGGAATGAAATTCTCTTTACTGACGAGTCACGCTTCTGTGTGCAACACCACGATGGTCGGTTTGGTCACCGTGGAGAGATGATGCTGAACAGCTGTGATATGCACCGCCACACTGGTCCTGCACCGAGTATTATGGTATGAGGCGGTATAGGATATCACTCTCGCACTCCTGTAGTACACATTGCCGGTACTCTAAACAGCCAGCGCTACATCTCTGAGGTGTTGGAGCCAGTTGTCCTTTCTTACCTTCAGAGCATGCCCACAGCCATATTTCAACAGGATATGCGCGACCACACGTGGCACGCACTGTCCAAGAGCTCTTCGTCAATCGCCAGATTGCATTGCTTCCCTGGACGGCTCGCTCTCCGGATCGTTCGCCGATAGAAAACATGTGGTCCATGATTGCTGAACGATTGACTTAGATTACATCTCAAGCTGCCACACCAGATCAACTTTGGCAACCCTGAAACAAATCGCCAGCCGTTCTGTAAATATATGATAAAACAGCGGCACTTTATTAAAAAGCTGGTACAGTTGATGGACTCTGTATCCGACTTAGATACAGACTTGTGTCAGCCATAGCACAACCCAGCATGTAAAAACAACTTAAGCATTTTAAAAAAAAGTCATGTATTGCAATGTAGGATAACTGTCATTCAAGTGAATTATAAGAATCTATAATGTAGACTAGAAACTCACAGTATAAAGACTGCCTGTATTCATACCTGGAAAGTCAGTTGCATTTAACAATGTGCATGTACAGTGTAAATAAATTTCAGGAAATTAAACCGTAAGTCCAAAAAATAATGCAATGTAACATAATGACATGCAATGTGAGTCTGATATATAATGTAGGCATAACGAATGTATGAATTTGCACACATCTGTAAGCAATGTAATGTAAGGGAGTGTAATATATGTAAATAAGTAAATATTTTTGTGTATCAGTAAGCTATGTATTAGTAAGTAATGCAATTTAAAGTAATGCAGTATAAATGCAGAAATGTCTAATAAAAATGCATGGGTAACATATATGTTTTGTATTATGAATAAGGGATATAGGATGTCTAACGCAATGCAATGTATATATAGGAATGTCTATTTCATGTACTGGAAAATTATGCAGTAAGTACCCAAATAACATGTAATGTAAGTAACCTGTAAGACTATTATGTTTGTAAATATTTGTATCTATAAATTAATCAGAATGTATCAGCACGTATCTGTATGTAACTGCAAGTATATGTGACCTAAAGTTAAGCAGTGTAGGTAAAATTAAGTAATATGTGAAGCAGGCGTGTCTGACTATGTATGTATAAAAATAATGTAATGTGAGGCATATGTAACTGTAGATGCAAACTGTATTTATATGCAATCTAAAAGTAATGTAGGCATATTTATTGAAATGCACAGCTAAAAACTGTAACTGTACACAAAAGTAATCGCACGCAATGTAAGTTTAATGTAATTCAGGTAATGCATTGTATGTCGGAAATGAGAGGTAAAGTCAGTATGTAACTCTATAAATCATGTTATCCATAGAATATGTTAACCAGCAAACATGAATGTAATACTAAATATAAATAGCCCTTGTATGGCCATGTAATTGCTCTTTTGAAAGATTCAAGGTTCAACTCTAGATATTGGTGGATGTGGCAAAAACATCGCAGACGAAAACGTCGCGGAGAAAACAACGCAAGGCGAAAACATCGTGAGAGAAAAGAAAGCAAAGAGAAAACGTCACAGTTCTAAAACATCGTGATGCGAAATATCGTGGTCGAAAATAAAGCGGTTCAAAAACTTCGCAGTTTAAAAACATCGTCATCGAAAATATCGTGGTAAAAAATAAAGTACCTACAAATCATCGCATGTCGACAACATTGCACACATGCGTTTTTCAGGTTTTGAAAGCATTTTTTCATAATGATTTGGAAGCGTAAGAGGAAAGAGAGCGAAAATGTTAACGACACTAAGAATGAACAGAAACAAAACAAGATATAATTTTCACTAAAACAATGACAGATTAACAAACATGAAAGAAAATAATTTGATAATTAATTAATTTGTATAGAGATAACTTCATGCAGTTATTTATCTTCCTTTTTCTGAACATTTAAACTGTATTTTTCATGAAAAATTATCAGCTAAATTTTATAAAAAAATTGTTATTAGTAACCTTTGTTAACTAATTATGTAAATTCAAAATTAAGTGCTATAAGTTGCATTAATTGTCTTTTCACTTTGAATTTTCAAATGCTTAAGTTTTCTTCTTACTTTTTCAGCAAAAAGTTATTAGTTTATTCAAAAATAGGAAATGTAGAAGTAAAAATATCCCTTTTTCCTTCTTACGCTCTCAGATCATTATGAGAAAATGCACTTACTTTTAAAACCTGAAAAACGCATGTGTGCGTTGTTATCGTCATGCGATGATTTATATTACTTTATTTACCGCGATATTTTCGACTATTAGTTTATTTTTTACCACGATATTTTCGACGACGATGTTTTTAAACTGTGAAGTTTTTAAACAGCTTTGCACCACGATATTTTAGAACTCCGATGTTTTCTTTTCCCTTCCTTTTCTTCGATGATGTTTTTACTACGATATTTAAGGCTTGCGTTGTTTTCTTCGCAACGTTTTCGTCCGCGATGATTTTGGCAGACACCCTTTTATCAAACATTTACAAGAGACGTGCGTCTACTGATCATTGTTCCATAGGATATCATTTGCACCACCATAACATTCATATTTCGTATGAATATTGCATTGGTGAGAATACTTTCAATCCTGGGTCCTCCCAGACGTTCAGATATTTGAAATTAGATCTTAAATTAAACCAACACTAACAGTCTACCTAGAATCATCCAGCCTTCTTCCCACTTCCGTAATTATAAACGGCCAATATTTCTTTACTTCAGAGATTATTTCAAAAAATACTTTGGCATT
Organism: Stegodyphus mimosarum; assembly: GCA_000611955.2. Taxonomy (NCBI): domain Eukaryota; kingdom Metazoa; phylum Arthropoda; class Arachnida; order Araneae; family Eresidae; genus Stegodyphus; species Stegodyphus mimosarum. The sequence continues at coordinate 186,959 of KK117392.1, forward strand.
ATAAAAATATTTTTTAAACTGAATAAGTGGTGAACTTAAACCCTGAATTGCAGAATTTCACAGGAAAGAAACTGGTGTTTTGGGAAAAAGCTTTCGCCACATTTTTGAATGATGGTATGCTATTATATACAGTTCAAATTGGTAAAATTGGATTGGATTGAAAAGTTATAATTACATGTGCCTTTTGCCATTCCAATGAAGATTAAATCAAGTCTGTAAATTACTTAATGAAATATTATTTTTTTTAAATATTGTAAGGATAATTTTGGTTATATCTATCTTACTCGCATACTTCTTTTTGTTACTTCTGTGTGCGGGATAGGCATTACAGGCACTCCGTCTGTTTGTGATAGAAGAGTGAATTTTTATCTGTATTAAGACAAGTTCTCTGTGAGTAACATTTGCACTTATTCTCTAAAAGTGACTGCATATTTGGCATTTATTTTACAATAAAAAAGAAACTGGTGTGAAATGATGTGAATAACTAATAAGAAAATTTGCGTCGCAGTAATTTGTTGTTTGATGACTTGTATTTTATATCAGGACCGAATGTAAGCAATCATCAGCAATCTGCAGGAAAAGTAACCAATAAAAGTTTTAATATTTAATATTTGCTTGTGCGTTATATTAATCAACTAGTTATTTATGATTGCAGTCTTTAGAATAACCTCTTCCTTCAGTATTTCTCACCAGAATGCAAATGAGTAATGAGTATTTAAACTGAGGATTTTGGATTAGAGACAAAGAATATTTCTGGTATTGCGTGCGCGCACCATGCTTAGTTTCTTGCCAGCACTAAAACACTTGTGTGCAAAATTAAGAGTGTCGAATTGCTGAAAAACTAATGGACAGGTTTTAATGAAACTTAGTATGAGTATGCGTTTATAACAGAGAAAAAGGTGTACCATTCAAGCGTTATTTTACGTACGCATGAGGTTCAGTAAAGATCATAGTGCAGGAATGTCCAGAACCCACGTTGTGATGTTGAAATGAAAAAGAATCTAATATAAAGTATGGTCCCGTCTCATAGTCAAACATGTCGCGCAAACAACGGCATATTGAACAGGAGGCAATTGAAGAGTCCCTGTGACAGTTGATCCACTCGATGGAGTAAGGCAGTTTTCAACTCCAAGGTGCTACTCGGAGAAAGAGGGCGCGATGAAATTGTCCTTCCAAGAGTGTCGCAAACATACTCTATAGCATTAAGGTAGGGAATACTCTATAGCATTAAGGTTTTTTGTGGATATAATATACAAGGCAGGCAAATGCAATTGTAGACTTTTTAAATATGCAACGGCATCGTCAGTGGGCGCAAAGGGCGCAAAACCTATCAGTTATGCATGTTTATGGACATTTAAAGGAATTAAAGTGTCTGCACTGTATATGTTTTATCGACATTAACTTTGTTCCATTTAACAAGCCCCACAAGGCCTGTTAAAAAAAATCCGTCTAGTCTGTAGAACTGATATTTGGACAGCACTATGGCTGTAGTCCTGTGAGGATGACGCGGGATTCGAAGTAGTTGGTTACACTCCCTTAGCATTTGAAAAATTGATTGATCGTTCTGTCATACTGCAAGGAACCACTTGTAACTCACTCAGTGTCGTATAGCTGATGAAAGCATTTTACTGCAGAATATTTCTGTTTTCATGGCCAGTTCAGAAGTAGTTGGCTTTATGATCAAACCAAGACTTCAGTTCCCTGTACCCCAGACCCAGAGGGGTGTAGTAGTCTAATTAACCTCGAATTCTATTTCATGTTGTAAAATGAAGTCGTTGGATATGGTTTTCCTTTTTTTTTTTTCGTATAATGTAAAAATTGTCCTTTTCATGTTGGTATGTACCTCAGGAAGGCATACATTCCTGCAGAAAAACAGCCAGTGCCCTTTGCGATTAAATAATCCAGTTCAATCCAATCTTCTTATGGGATACGTTGAAGGGAAACCTGTATATGAAACACTTTGTAGAACGAGGAAGTCAGCTTATTTCCGAAAACAGTAATTACGTTGCAACTTTTTATTAATTTCGTGTGAAAAATTACGAAAATTTCGAAATGTAACCGTAACTGCGAGAGCTCCATCGTTTTAAATCATCACAATCTGGAACGCATACCTTCAAATAGCAATATCTGAAATTTCATTTCAGGTGATTGAGCGGATACTACGTTAGGCGTCAATACATCGGAGAAGTTTTCTTAACTACCCTGTATTCTTTCTTCTCTGCATTGCCTTTGTATTCCATTAGATACGAAAAGAAGCCTGAAAAGACTTCACACATTGAAGGCAGCAACAGACGCCACATATCGGTTCCCGTCTTGCAATAGGAATAAGAAATTCGTGACTGAGCTCGCGTCAAGAAGAAAGACTGCCCTATTTATCTTACGTAAAGTCCCCCAAATCGATTTTTTCATCAGGTCGATATTTCAGAGCGCCATCGCCCCTTTTTCCGTATAAAAAGTAAAGAATCCACACCGTCGCGGAAGTTGGAGTGTTTTCTGCTAGATTTTATGGGGTGTTTTTTTAATCCTTTAAGAAATTTATGTTCCTTTATGTGTCGTAACCAAATTTTCTCTTTCTTAGACAAATTGTTGTTCTTTGTTGATATTGGTAGTTTGTAGCGTTTGTGATTGTCATTTCATGTAGTTTAAGTATAGTTTAATAATTATTTAATGTTTTTATTTGTTTGCCAAAGGAATTTCTGAATTTTTTTTCTTTTTTTTTTAACTCTTGAGATGCATAACATCGGTTAAAATAACCTGGGAGTCCTTTGTTAAACAAATTCTAAGATTATTTCTCCAGTCACCCATCCAGATCCGTCCTTCGGTATCCTTTATTAAATACGTTTACGGATGTGTGTAAATTAAAACTGCTCTTAATAATACCACTATAAAAAGTATCATAAAAGTTTCATAAAGAAGTATCATATAAAAGCAAAAGCGTGCTTTCATGTTGTAAATGGTAATATGTCTAGTTAGTAGTAAAAGTTTCTTGGTTCGTATCCCGACGATGGCATACCTTATTTTTTCCCTGCTTTGAGAAAAACTAATTTCTCTCCATTAGCGCCGATATTGAAATGTATTGGATGATAACATTGAATTAGGTATTCGAGTCTTGTGTCTCTTCTTAGTCATCCTTTAAAGCCGAAGGAGGAGAATGAATATGCATGCCCGTTACGTGCTGTTGTGGTATAGCACGTCCAGCTAGCAACTGAAAGATCTGTGCTTCGAATCCCGATAGCAATGGTTCATATCGTAAATTTCTTTCTTTATGTTTTTCCCTTCTTTCCCAGAATATTTCTATTAAATCTCATGCTTTCAATGTGCAGGTTGATGATCCTTGCAATATTTTAAACGTTTTCAATGCTACTGCGTGGAAATTACCATAATTAATAGTTATACGTTTAATGCTTACGAGAAGAAAAGAGTTGCATATAGTTAGTTAGCTATCAGTTATATGCAGTAGGGAACCTAATAATTCCCATGACGCGTTTTATCGCGCTGTTCGTTTTACTGAGGTTACTGAGGTTTTATCTTGCTATTTATTTTACAGAGGTGCTCCCGAATCCGCAGTATCTCAAATTATGGCTGTAATATCTTACAGGTAAAAAAGTAATTCAAATGAAAGAGAAACATAATCTAATATTGGACAGAAAGGATACCTCATCTTTAAGTAAGAAGCATCTGTGTTTGATTGCCGTCGAAATCGATAGGTTTTATTCAAAATCTACGCTAAACTAAGGTTACTTTTTTGCTTAATTTTAGAATAAGAAAAATGCTTATTTTTAAATGTTGGGTAGCAATAAAGATTTGAAACATGTGTTAACTGAACTGTGTATATGCTGTAAGCAACTCTATTACAGAATGGCTTGTCACAGCAATTCGAGAACTTAGTTTGCTTAGTGTTGTTGCATAATGTGTGAAGTAATTTGATAGAGCGTTCAAAAAGATTAACCACCTCCATATATACTGTGAGTTTTGATCATCTTTAACGTAAAGATTTTCAGAAAGACGCAAAAGTTTTGACTGCACATGTGATTGTGTGCGTATGTGCGCTTTCTTTTATTCCAAACTTTCAGTGAGAATTTCCGGATACTGACTGGTTATTAGTTCGATAATGTGCGCTTGTTCTCCCTCGCAAAGCCCATGGTGAGTCTTGAAGAGTCACCCATATGAAAAAAAAAAAAAGACGAGTACCAGTAATTAATACAGGAAATTCGAATTTTCTACGTAAATGTTTACTTACGCAGCTTTAATTGGTGGCCGTCCCTCTTCTCCCCCCCCCAAAAAAAAGATAAGAAGCGCATGCAGTCAGAAATTTATTTTTAAATACATTATCTAAAATTGATTAATGCACAGAATACATTTTGCATACGTAAAAATGCTGAAACTCGAAAATAAAAATGCTTCTGCGGAGATGACACGAGTTAATGTTTTATTTATTCTCAAATTCTCTTTTGTAAAATCAAGGTACTAACGTTACACTTATATACGGTATTAGAAACTTGTTCAGCAGTTTAGTTTTCTGAAGAGTACATTAAAGAGTACGGCAAAACATTTCTTCTGCATAGGTGGACAGCAAGTCTGTATTGTGTTTTTTCTCAATCTAATAATTCTTGCCTTAACAGTTCTGTTAGTGCCTAGGCTGAAGAAAATTGCCAAAACAATGTTGTGTATTTAAGCAACTAAAAGAGAATATGTTCAAGCAAGAATTAAAGTAAATCCCCAGTAGACTTTAGTTTTACATTTTACGCTTCAACTTCCAAAACTGTTGTGAAAAGGTTTGATGATTGCGGCGTATTACAAGAAATTCACCACTTTTGGAGCTTTTTTTATTTTTCGAAAAAAAAAAAAAAAAAAACATTATGTTTCAACATATGTTCATAAGTTTTGAAACACCTCAGATGTTTTGAAACATATGAGTTTTGGTAAGGGCATAAAATTCTAAAATTTGGTTAATTATTTTTGACATTATATAGATATACAGATTCAGCAGAATCATGCTTATAAACAAATACGATAGTGCCATGCCGTAGCATTATCATATCAGATTAAGTAGTTATGTGTGTCTCTTTTTCTGTTAATTTTTTCTTTCTTCCTTAATAGAATCTGGGAAAATAGTATCCTTAAAACAAAGCTTTTAAGAAAAGAAGGGTTTTGGTGTATAATATCTCTGCAAAGTTACGAATCTGGAAAATTGCTGCATTGGAAAAAATTTGTTTTAAGTATTTGGGTCGGCTTATTTATTATCATAACCCAATTGTAGCTTCTGCGTAATACTTTTTATGTATTCATATCATGAAATATGCATTTCTCTCAAAAAGTATAAACTATCGAGAAATATCATTGAAAATGTAAGTAAAAACAACCAAAGATGGGAATTCGGGATAGTAATTTGGTACCACGATAGGTTATAATGATGATGAAGTTCTGTTTTGGCTCACCTTGGGCATATTCAGGTACGCAAGAGCATAAAATTAATCAGGTTTTGTTGAATATGTGCATAAAATAATTTTAACCCTTAAACTCCTTAAGCTTGTTTGCTAAACACGGATTTAAGACTGAATAGAGGAATGGGAAGCTCCTTAAGCTTCTCCTTCCCCTATCCAGTCTTCAATATAAAGAATGTATGTTGATTAGACTTTTGCTGTTCATCATTCTTTTATTAATTGCTACATGCATTTTGTTTCAAAATCACTACCGTAACGATTGAGGACACATTATTAATATGCACAGATAAATAAGAATAAAATTAGAATTCTATCTTGCGTAATATTTTTGGAAGCTTTAATGCGATAATGACAATAGAGCTTGGAGAAAAATTTTAGATTACTCATGAAAATTTTTTTCCAACTGAAATTTATCTTTCTTGTTTCATAATTTTACACCGAAAAAAATATTTCCATATTCCATATATTTTTAGTCTTAGACAAAAGTACTTTCCGCTCAGCATTTTGTTTAAGTTGCTGTATATTCAAAGATCCGTGTTTAGCAAACAAAGAGGAAGTATTTTGGGCTTAAGGATGTTGTTTATTTGTTTTAAAATAAATGGATTAGTCACCATTGCATTTTGATCCAATAGTAAAAATTTTTCTATGACTTTTTTTTGTGTGTATCTGTGTTAAAAAGATAACGATTTTTTCAGTTTACTGTTTTCATACTTTAAAACCCTACGATGGGGAACATAATAATAATAACAATCAGAACCCTACGAATTTCTGATTGTTATTAAAATCTTCACATTTCGGTAACATAGGAGAGAACTCCAGATGTCCAAACTTAAGTGGCACTATTGTCTATCCAGATAATTAGGTTGTCTTTTTCCCCTCCCCCTCTAGGCCAAATACCTATTTCATGATTGTCAGTTCTTTCAGCTTTTCGTCACACCTCCGGCCTCTCGGCAGATCACTGAAACTCGCGGTTTTCAATTTTTAGCCATTACTAAGCAAAATGTTTTTCAGAAATATATGAAATTTATTACCTGTTAACACTTAAATTATGCAAATTTCATTTTCCTGTCTCCTACTGATTTTCAGCTTAATTTTTCTTATTAACTTTGATGATATCTGAATTGTATTAGATCTACAAATATATTACTTTTTATGAAGATTCAACCAAGGTTTAAAAAATTAGTATGTGACTTTAATTTTGTTTTAATTTTGTTTGTTAATTTTGTTTTGTTTGTTTGTTTAGAGAATTTAAAATATGCGATTAAATTTACAAGGATCATAATTTTATGTGTCTTAGATAGGTCAGCTTAATTGCAATTCTACTACTATATTAATTTTTAAGAAAGAAGATGCCTTTAGCCAATCATGCCAATATATTTTACCGATCATGCCAATATATTTTGCTATATTAACATTGTCCCCTCCCCCCCAAAAAAAGAAAGCATCAATATGCAAATGCAATAAGACAGCAATATTTATTTCACACCTCGGCTATAAATAACTTAGGCGAGAATCTGAGGTTAGTAACCTCCGTGCTGTCTTTTATCTGCTACTGATTTCGAGCGCGGATGAATTGCGGGTGCTATTCCATTCAAACGAGAGCCCGCTTTGTGTTAGGTTTATATTAAAGCGTGTATGTCAGAAAAGGAGAGAGAATGCCGCACTGCAGTGGAGTTGGGGAGGGGACTGGTGGGGAATCGATGGTGTCAGACTGTCTGCGGGAGACGACGGCCAGGTAAGGCGCCCTTCATCGCCCCATCGATCAAAAAACAAACCTTTTACGATACTCCTCGTCGCCTACTATCATCTTGGAAAAAGCTTCATCCACCCCAAAGAGATTATGCGACGGATGGCAGAGGATCTGGAACAGTTGTGCTTGTGTATTCTGCTTGATGTTAACATTTTTTGTCTGAGAAATAAAGCTACTCGGCCTTACTTTTGCACAAGAAAAGGGATTATTCACAGCATTGTCTCTTTATAATAAAGCGAGTATGGTCTGTAAGATATGGATTCCCATTAGGGCTGCAAACGGGTCAGTCTTCTTCAGAGAAATCTTCCATTAAGGCATTTCTTTCCGTAGGCACAGAGCCATATAGTACTTTACAGTAATAAAATAATTCAATACAATCCAGCCATCTATTGTTTCGAGTTTTAAAATTTCGATTGAAAATCAAAATAAAATAGGAAGAGGGCCCATTATATTAAAAGTTCAAAGCAAAGATTATCTTTACTCTTCTGTAAGTTCTTCATAATAAATGTGCTGTGTAAGTCTTTTCAACTGCGATATTTCTTGCTGGGGGAGCGAGGGATATTTTTGAAGATATACACTGAAGTCCTTATAAACAGATTAGTAGTTCTGTAACGTAGTGTTTTTACGTGAATTCCCATATGAACAAGCTTCAGGTACATAATCTTTGATATTTTGTTTTGATTAAGGATATATGAGAAAGCATCCATATCATTGCAATAACTAATATTATTAGAGAAAAAGAGCCAAAACTGCTAAAAAGTACATTTTAGTATGTTTATAAATCATGTCCAAACCTTTAGGAACAGAATGGATTCTGTAGTTTGATTATAGTAGTAAAGTTAATGGCCTGCTGGTGCAATGGCTAGCGCGTAGCGCAGCAGCATCACAGGTCCGGGGTCGATCCATAGGCTGGACAAGGTTGACTCAGCCTTTCATCCCTTGAAGGGGTCGATAAAATGAGTAGCAAATTCACTTGGGAACTAAACACTGGGGGTCCTGAGACAGGCTAACCACTTGTCCAGCCAAAATATGCACAAGCACCCCGGATCCCACGGTCTAGAAAGCAGATATAATGCCAGTTTGGAGAAAAAAAAAAAAAGAGAGAGAAGTCGTCGAGAGAACATTATGCAAGGGAGCATTTAAATTAAGCTGTAATTAAGGAGACCACATAAGTTAATATACCCATAAATGTGACTTTTGTGAAATTATTATAGTTTTAACAATTTATTGCAAGAATTAATACAAAAAACGCTAAGTCATTTATTTATTATTTAACATAAAGATTAGAATATAAAATATTTTTGTATTCACGTAAGGGTAATAACTTGTTATAACATTATTCTTTAATTATTTTTTAATACATAACTGCATAAATTTAAATACCACTTCAAATAAAATATGAAAGTAGAAGTATTTTTAAATAAATTTACTACATTATAAAGAAGTAGAGAAATAAAAATATTATAAGAAAACTACATAGCAACAATAATTTTTTCTTACTTGAAAGTAATTGAATATTTGGATCAAACTTCGTAACGCGCAGCCTTAATTGATCCTCTAAATGAGCATCTGTATTTTGCGTTCTTAAACTAGTTTTAATTTTAGTTATGAGAGAAAATGTGGACTCGCAGCAGTAAGTTTTCCAAAGCGGAAGAATAAGCGGCGTCCATGCTTTCGTTGGCAAGGATATTCAACACCATTTTCTAGATTTCTATGGGATCCTTTTTAGATTGAAAACGGGATTTCGGGATACTATCTTCCCCCCTACTCAAATGAATTCCATTTGTCATTCTGTAGGAGCCTCGAATATATCTATTGTATATGGTTCGAATGCCAGTTTGGCAGAAATATGCTCGTCAAAATCTGAAAATCTTTCAGTTTATTCTTATAAGATCCAAGAGACTACATATTCATCAAATATTTTATTTTCACGTATCTGATACTTCCGGAAAGTGTTCTACAAATATATCCAAGTGAGAGCAATGTTTTAAAAAATGGTATTTTTTATTTTCGAAACGCTTGGATGTTTCGTCACATTTCATACACATACTTCGTTTTGCCTTTACTTTGTCATGATATCAGATAAAAATGTAGTGTTTCTGCAAATGTTTCATGTGATAGATCACATAGTTTTCTTTGTTCATGATAAATGTTTAAAATTTGTCGTCGTAAAGTTCATTAACTTTTATCAAAACCTGTCCTGTTGATAGCCAGTGAATCTTTCAATAAATACGGTCGATTAACACTGTATGTTTCCAAATTTGGCATCTTCCGAAATTCACGATGACGCATTACATTTACGGGAATCTAGTTGACAGTCACAATAGTTCTATCCAAGATTGGTTCTGTCTTACAAAAGATTACATTGTGGATTTTGCGCAAAGATGTTGCTGATGCAAAAAACAGTGAGATGATATCAATTTTGTCAAGTTTTCTTTTTTTTAATAAAGCAACGAATTGTTTTTTACCTGTCATGGAAGTGCACCATTGATGCAGACGCTGACTAAACTATTAACATTTAACTGTAATTGATGGCATACTTCTGTAAAGGTTTCGAAAATGTAAACTTCGCGAGTTCTTCCAGTTAGTGTTCACAGAGCAAGAAGTTCTTCGTGACACTGAAAAACACAAAACACGCAGCATGAATAAAATATAAATTTTGCGCCGAGTCAGTTTTATCAGTGCTTTTTATCTAAAGCAATTAAAAAATAAATGTCTTCGTTGTGGATAATTGTACAAAGTTGCTGTGTTACATTGAGCTAATTCGTACTGTCGATCTGTTATAGTTCTTCTTGAAAGAGGGATTATTTGTATTTACCTACTTTTTTTGGACCTAACATATCCACTGCTTTGTAAGTACTATCAGCTGAAGTGGTACTTTTCTTTACAAAAATGTGATGCGGACACCGCGTGACTTCCTTGTACGGAATATTAAATTATACGTATTTTTTGCTGCATTTCATTTAAACTTATTTCCTAGAAATTAATTAGAACTATATTTCTCATTCAATTAATTCATTTCTCACATCGCGGCAAGGCAAGGTGTCGCGAAAATACATAAAACCTCAAAATATCTTCATTAAAAATGGACAAGTATAGAAAAAGATAAAACACCGAATGCTGTTAAAACAATTAAAAAACATTTTTCACAGTTTAAAATTCGACGCAAAAGCAAGCAATTCGGCCCAAATTTTTCGGTGCACAAAACTGAAAGTTTACTTTTGTTCCCACTCGGCAAAAAGACAGTGAAGGTGCAGAAACTGACTTAATTCACTATTCTTCTGTTAAGTTTTAAATGTAAATAACTATGGCTACTACGGTTGAAAAAAATTAGGCTTACCCTCACTTAAACAACTATTAAATTGTCGATAATTCTACAACTATTCCATGCAGATTAATTGAAGGCATAAAAACCTTAACCCGAAGATAAGAACAACACAATTCAATCATTTTTAAAGAAAAAATGCAAAATTTACGAACATATAAGAATAAAAAGACTGAGCTCCTTGAGCCGAGTAACAGCATGAGATAAATAAATTTTATAATTCGTTTAGAAAAAAAAATTTTTTATTTTGTCCTTACGTAAAGATTTCACGCAAATACATAGTTAAATTGCATTCGATAGCAGTTAAAATGGATATTTTCGTTGAAATGTGGTACCCAGAATTTTTCGTGATTACAATACTTCCTTTACTTCGCACAAGGAAGTAAAAAGCATTGAAAAACGTTGATAGAATTTGTTAAATGCAGCTTGTCAAGATTAACCTTCTAAATTGAAATATTTATGGTTTTCATGAGTCAAATAGGGTTTATTTGCATTCACCTTTTTCAAAGTAGCTAAAACTGTATTTACAAAATAAACGCAGCATTTTATCTTTTCCAGAAGTAAAGAAATAACCTGACTTCAACGCTACATTTAAATATTCAGTTTTTTTCCCCATTTATTTTCTTCTCTTGCAGTGTGACATAATGTAGGAAATACGAATATCAAATAATATCTTTTAAGAAAGCGTGTACTTGCCAGAAATACAATAAAATCAAGCATAGAATACCGTAGAATAAGTAAAGATTTTCACAATGGCCGGTAGCAATATGAGAATAGACTGATACAAGCAGACCAGGCAACTACATACTTTCACCTCCGCAGACAATATACAGCGGAAAGCTGAGGGATACGGAGCAGAAGGTAAAACGCAGGTATAAAAGGATATGAAACACTTATATTCTTCGTCAAATTCTTCTGTAATTTTTTTGCGCTATTCTTGTCCCGAAGTACACAGCCATCTGTTTCCAATTAAAAAACATCAGAGAATTTCGGAGACTCAGCTTTCAGTTAATAATCATTCGGCAGTCCTCGGCATCAATGGCTATTTAGAGAACGCGTTTCCTCGTTTTCCTTAAGAAAATTTTCAGCAGAATTCTGTATTCCTACAGAAATTTTACTGCATTTCTTCCATTGCTGGCAAAATGCACAAAATCGTATTTTAGAAGTAAGTTTAAGACAAAAAATATCATGATTTGTTTAAAAAAACATTGGAACTTTTGAATACGACAAACAAGAACGCATATGAAAATGGCAACGTTGCTTGACTAAAGGATTTTTATGAGCGTGGTTGCCAGAGTTTGGCACATTCTGAAAATTTGGCGACTTCTGTTAAGGTGGTTGCGTTAATACGTGCGTACCAGAATATGTATTAATTCCGTTTCAAAGTCCAAATGATATTGGACAATTGTTCAAAGTCCACGAGGAACTCCGAAGCATTCAGAATCTTAAAAAAAAAAAATAAAACGATTCGTTGGCGGCGCCAACAAATCTTCCAGTCAGAGGACGAGTTGTTATCTCGTTCTAACATTAACATCAGTGGACTCAACAAATTGTGAAAATTGATGAAAACTTATCCCCCCCCCAAGAAAAGAGAAATAACGTAGGCTGTATTCCTTCCTCCCCGATAGATTTTGAAGGATTTAGTCGTCAAATTAGACAATCGTTAAATTTCGTTTAGTATCGAGCCAAAGGCATGGAAAAAAAATAGGTAAACCAAAATGCGCCAGTATGGTGCCGAAAGTGCTTATTAGGACTCAAGTGGAAAATTTAAATGCGTGATATGTCTTTAACAGAAAATTAAAGTGTGTGGTATGGCTTTAAGAAAAAATCCTCCATAAAGCCATCCCACCCCTGTGGCAAACATATTCCAAGTGTGCATTACGCCATTCAAATAACTTAAAATATAGGCTTATTCATGTTTCATTCTAATGCAATTCTAATTCGATTAAAAATAAGGAATTAGACTTGAATTCGAATGCCATAACATAATTTTTATTTTCTTACTAACCAGAACAGACCTTCTCTGAAACCTGATGCAAATTTACATGCAAGATAAATTAACCCATCAGGCGTTGCGCGATTAAGCAATTCTTTCTTCCCAAATACGCTCGATATCTGTCAGTCGTAAATTTGTAATGCGAGTTGCGTTCGTTTGCATCTATGAGCGGTGAATAACTGGAATGCGAGCCGAGCTCATCGATAAGCGTTAAAAGGTTAATTTTTGTGGGAATTTTTTACGAAAGTTGAACGGTGTTTTTTCCACCTGAAAGTAGTCTACAAAATGCAGCACACTAATAATCCTTACTATTGTTAGGTTCCTGCTGCACTGTCGCGGAGTAAGTAGCACTTCCCGCTAAAATTCTGCAGCTGCATGTAGATATCAGCTAGAAAAACTGCCTTCGAAGTTTTAATGCAGTGGTTACTCAAGCGCGAATTAGAAAGTATTCAAGCATGGATTAACCATTTTTAGGAAAGGGTATAATAAAGATGCGTCTAATGAAATATGCATCTGTTACTCTTCTGTAAAATTATAAGCTTATGAGAATAAAAATTTAGAAAATAAATAATAAGAAGATCTAAATCTTTTTCACAAGAAAATAATGTATGTAATTCTGATTACTGTAATGATGTTGTGAATTTGTTGTGGTTTGTCATTTTATCCTAGCATTTTTCATTTGTGCGACGTACTATGCCTTCGGCGCGATAAACAAACCTTGCCTTCTATATGCTTCCTATTTAACTAAAATCTCAGTCTGAGAATCATGTTAAAATTGACTTTCATTCTACATGGGGATAAAGTTAACAGACGACACCAGAAGTCTAAATTCAATCACGAGATCAGAAACACGATAGCAACCAGAAAAGAAAACCGTAAATACGCGAGCAGGGTGTTTGGAATCAACGCGACGGAATTTTTTAGGGGGGGACTCAACGAAACTGCTGAAATTATTCCGTTTATTACTAGACAGCTAAAATGACATTTTGCATATTTACGAGTAATAATAAGATTGTCTTTTTATTTGTTTAAAAGGGTACTTAAAACTGTTCCACGTTCTTTGGGGCTAATTGGTGTTAGCAAACTAGAACACGTAAAAATATTTTTAAACTTTGCAGACTGAAGTGTTTTGTTTCAGATTTAACTTTGATCCTGGCTCATTCTGTAACATCGATAAAGGAAAATATAAATTTTTCAGAAAAAAAAATTTTGCTTCATGGTGTATAATTTGATTTCTCACATAGATCAAAATTTTTATAAAGAAGATAAAGTATACAAAACCATATTTTCTCATCTTTTCCTTCTCAGCAATCGTATGAAAGCTTCTTAATCTACTTCCTTCTTTAAGTACATCTGAACACCTCAAAGTTACCAGCTATGCGTCAAAATAATAAATAAATAAGTGAAATAAAAACCAGATAAAAAATCTGAAAGTTTTCAGATTTTATATTACGCCCAAAGGGGCATTTTTTTAACGTTTTGTGTTTTTAACGTTTTTTGTGTTTTATTTATTAAATATCATGTTCTTCGCATTTAAACCATAAAATTAAATTCATCAGCAATATCACAAAATAATTTTAAAAGAGCACATCTTTAGAATTTCCGCCCGCTGGAGATAAAGAAAAAAGTTTTTTTCTTAGTGTTGCCATTGCTCGCTTTGAAATCATTGAGTTTGTTAATCAGAATTTCGTTAGCGTTTTACAAAATATGAAACAGATAATAAAGCAAATTCCAAATAAGGGCTTCCAGATGCCCATGTTCGAGTGAAGGATTACGTTATTCAAAATTTGATGGCTCTAGATACCGTTGTTTTATTACAGTGCAAGAAACATGCATATATTTATGCAGATTCTTCATTATTTAATTTCTTTAAATATAATGCAGCGCTCTAACATTTGGTGGCAACAGTTTGAAAAGTGATACGCCGTTTATAGTGAGTGATCCGAGGCAAAATACCAAAACGAAATTAATAGCAGTGCTGGGCTAACGCCCTTTGAACTAAAAATAAAATTCCAGTTTAATTAAGAAAGTTTAAGCTATTCATTAAAAAAAACAGATATTCCTATCTCGGATCTTTAATATTGGTATTGATGGAGCAATCAAAATTAGTGAAAAACCTTGTAGGGTTTATACTTGCAGATAGGGCTTGATTACAGCCTAGGTCTACAAAGCTGTAAATTGTATAATCCCCAACATTATTTTACAGTTCCTTATTTTCCGTTTTCTTTTCATAAAAACACTGAAAGTGAACATAGAGGGACATTTGAAAGAACGCTTTGCCTACGCTTCCCGAGTCTCTTAATCTGGTCCTATTAGCAAATTAATACTCTTTGAATTATTACTTACATGAAATTAAACATAACTCTTTCAGAATATCAGCCATCCAGGATATCCCAACGCAACAAATATGAAAGGAGAAAAAATTAACTTCAAAGGTTTCACTGAAAATCAAATTTTGAGGCAGTTTGTTTCTGTAATATGTTCATAATCTAAACTTAATAACAAATGGCGCAATAAAAGTCTGGGGAAACATTGCCATTCTTTGCTCCATTAAAGCTGGCTGCTTTTGAAAACTAATCGATTTCACAGTTCAAAAGCCATTAGATACTTCCATAGGAAGGTAAAAAAAGCCATTAGATACTTCCATAGGAAAGTAAAAAAGCCATTAGATACTTCCATAGGAAAGTAAAAAAGCCATTAGATACTTCCATAGGAAAGTAAAAAAGGCCATTAGATACTTCTATAAGAAAATAAAGTACGATATTAACTAAAAGAAATCTGTGGCTCATTGCATTTAAATATAAGTTCTGTTAATTTAAATATACAACATGAAGAACAAATTTTAAACTAAAATTAAAGATTTTAAATTTGTATTTCGTTTGAAAGTTTTGTATCCTGTTCACACCAGAAATAATGTCGTCAGCAAACGTCTGCATCATAAAGTACGTACATTAAATTTTACGTATATTAACCTTTTATTTTTACAACCACTGAAAGATTAAAATTTCCTCATTAAAATATATAATAGATTCAAATTATAAGAATGCACTTGAAACTGAGGAAAAAATATATTAGTAATGGAGACATAGATGAAAAATCAGATTTTAACTCTGCCACTGAATTTCGATGAAGTCAAGTGCCACGGCAGTTTCAATACAAACATTATAAACTTCATAATGAATCACTACAAATAAACTTAAAATTATTGCATTTTATACGCTTTTGGATAATGGAGTGTAGGAAGTAATGAGGTCTATTCTGCAGTAGGAAACATGGAAAGTCAGCAGTGCCCTCGCCGGGATTCTGACACCGGACCTCCCGAGGATAACAGAGCGTGCTTCGAATTACTTCACGAAGTCTCCGGGTCAGAAGGGAGAAAATTCCCTCCACCTCACTTAAACGGCGATTGGTAAGAAGTGGAACTCAATCGCCAAATCCGTATGGTGACGATTATAGTCTTGCACCTTTCCGTTCGGGTGCCAGCTGTAAGATCATTTTGATTCTTTAGAGCGAAGAAACTTGAGAAAATCAGCTATAGTCTTGTCGGGATCCGAACACCGGACCTCCCGAGTACCAGCTGCACATACTTCCAATTACATGTCGAAGACGCACGGTAAGGAAACAGAAAAATCCTGTAGGTAGTTGCCTAAGAGATAGAGGCGTATAAGTAAATAGAAGTAAATTATTGACTTCAAGCTGTTAACGTTCATTTTATTTAATTAGAATGCGAGAATATTGCTAAATTGTATATGTTTCTTTCACTTAAACTGAAATGTACGGTTAAGCCTCTTCAAGGCGATTTTATAGATGACTGTCTCTGAACAAGATAAGTATCTCTGTGAGCATAAATAAACACTTACATTAAGCATTATAAATATTTTGAAATTCCAGAGGGAAACTATCAGTATTGTATCAAGCCGGTTTTGAGTCTAACAATTTAACCGCTACATTTAATATATTTTTAATTGAAAAAAAAAATTAGGCGAAAATTTTAAATTGCAGAAAATTCGTCAGATTGCGTTAGATACTTTGATTAGAGTGAAGCATTTAAGGGATTCTACGTAAGCTCCAATACAGTTTTGAACAAGAACCCTTCAGAGGTGAAATGCGAAATGAATGATCAGTTTAAGTGCCCCCAGTTCCTAAAAGGCTTTACAATCACCAAAATCCATGCCTTGTCCGGTATATGAACTCTAGGGCAGTGCCATACCATTCAGCCTCTGCTGATAGCCGTAATCATTCAGATAATAGAAACAGTTGTAGGGGAAATTGAAATTTCCACATTTTTTACCTGAAGGCCATTTCGTTAATCCAAAATCATTGCAGTTAAATTTAATATATTGAGGTATTTATTTATTTGTTCTCAAATAAACTGCATCTCTTGTGACTTGCAAGTGAAATCATTCACGAAAACAGACTAACATTAGTTTTATTCAGAAAGCCTCTACTGGTTTACCCTAGGAACAAAAGATCACAAAATTAAATAGATGCAGTAAAAGCGAGAGACACGTTTCTAAAGCCTTTTGCTATTCCACCTAAATGTGCAGATATGAATAAAAGACTAGCGGATCTTCTAGGCAACAATAAATGTGAAGAGCCATGCATTTTCTGCTCTTGGAATTACCGTTTAGCTTAAAGGAGTTCGGTCATTTACATTCAGGGAAGGGAAGTTGTAATGGAGGATATTAAACTCAGAGAATCCAAATAATCTGTACCAATTGACGTATGTGCGTCGGCTTGAAACTGCTTTCTTACTAACTTCAGCACATCTAAAACCTCAGAGATACCGTCGGGAAACATTTTTGTCTTTAAACATTCTGACAAGGAAACTCTGTGTCGGTGATAAATGATTATACACTTTAGCTATGAAAAATGAGTTTGTTTCTGTGGCAAGTTTCTGAATTTTTGCAGTTATCCATAGAATTGAAAACATAAATTATAAAGTTCTATTTGTTTAAAGTTAAAATTTTGATTAGAATTTACTTTGTTTTTTCCTTGCCCTTGCTTTGTGGAGGAGACAGAATTTTCGGGTGAACTATTATGTTTAAAATACATTGGAATAGTTCATCGGCTAATACTGGAACAGAAAAGCAAAGATTTTTTATGGGAGAGAGGTTTCAGTTTGATTTCAATGTTCCTCCTCCTGACGAAGTGGCATTGAATTTGATTGAATTCCTCTTCTTTTGTATTCTTTATTTTTTAAATTTCATTAATTTTTGGATTAGGGTATTACTTGAAGTATTTTAGTTTTAACATTAGCAAATTAATACTCTTTGAATCTTAGAAGCTACCATCAGTATGTGAAAATAAGGATCGGAAATTCTTAAAGTTCATGTTTTGTTATCTTCATCTGTAAGCCTTCACGCTCAGCTATGACGACTGCAAGCTAATTCCTACTTCTATGCTGATCGAAATCATGAAATATATATATACTCTTTTGCAAAACAAATCGAAGCACCGTGAAGGATGTGGTTGTTTTTGATAAAATTGAATATGTCTACAGCTCATACACAAATAATAAAATGATTAAAAAATCAAGGTCATAGTAACTGTTCACGGCTCATATGAACCCCCTACAAACGTACAGTTTATTTTACTTAATTGCCAACTGGAACTTACTTTCTGTAAGTTCTAGGAAATTGGGATGTCCATTTCGAGCTTTAAATTTGAGGAACGAGAAACCACAAAACATTTTGAACACTCACATTGAGTGTTCAAATTAGTAGTTGGTCGAACCGCCCCTGGCGGCAGTGCATGCTTGAATTTGTCGAGGCAAGGAATGGTAGAGGTTCCTAATGTCATCCTGCGACACATTCTTCCAGGCATTCATCAGTTGTTGCTCCAGATCTGCGATATTTTGTGGTGCCCGAATCTGGCGGTCTACCATGTCCTAGACGTGTTCGATTGGTGAAAGGTCTGGTGACCTTGCTGGCCAAGGAAGACTATCAACCGCACGGAGACAGTCCAGAGATATGCCAGCAGTATGTGACCTGGCATTATCTTGTTGGAAAATGGCCCCAGGATGACGTGCCATGAGGTAATGCAACCGGCCGCAGGATGGTATCAACATATCGTTGAGTTGTTAAAGATGTACGGAAGATAACTAAAGATGACCTGCTGTCATAAGAAATAGCGCCCCACACAACTACACCAGGGGTTATGGCTGTATGCCTTTGTAAAACAAAGGCTGATTGGGACCGCTGGCCCCGTCCTCTCCAGACACGAACACGGTGGTCATCTGCTTCAAGCGTGAAGCGGGATTCATCGCTGAACACTATACGATGCCAGTCTGATAGCAGCCATGATGATCAGCTGCGAAACTACTCCAGACGACTCCGCGGGGGTCAAAGGCAAACGTCTTAAAGGCATGGCCAGCGTAACCCCGCCTCAGACAAGCGCCGTGAAATGGTGGACGGTACCACGGGAGGTATAGACGTGGCTGTAATGCGTTGAATAGTCGACAATGATACCGTTGGGGCGGTTCGAGCCTGGCGAAAAATCGTCCTATCTTGCCTTGCATTTGTGCTCCTTGGCCTTCCAGAGCCTACATTTCGTCGGCAATTTCCTTGTAGCAACCATTGCTGCCAACATCTTTACACAGCAATGTCTGTACGCTGCAGGTGGCGGCCTATTGCTCGGCATGACCATGCAGCTTCACGCAACCCTGCAATGCGACCACGTTCGAAGTCGTTTAGTTGTCTGTAAGGTCTTCGATAACGTCGTAATGGCATCTTTAGTTGCTTCTTTAGGAATTATAATGGCAGCAACAAAAAAAGATAAATTTTCCGCCTCTGTTACTGGCTTTATACTTTGCTAATTGCGCACAAGAAATGCGCGATATGGTCGCAATTTCTGTTCTCATTTCCCTTGAAACTTTGATCATTTGCATATTCGATCAATATGTTCGATCAATATTTTTTTAATCAAATTTGGTCACGATCGAAAAAGTCCTTCTTGGTGCTCCGATGTTTTTTCAAAAGAGTGTATATATATATATATATATAAGGTTTACAGATGAAGATAACAAAACATGAAGAATTTCGAGTCTCTATTTTCACACATATAAAATCATTTCCATAGATGTTTATCCAATCATAATGAAATCCATTATATTTCTATGATTCACTCAGAGTGAAAGATGATAAATTGCTATTTACATTGATTCTTAAAATTAAAAATCATCTCCATAGATGTTTATCCACTCATTATGAAATCCGGTACATTTCTATGATTCAATCATAATGAAAGATGATAGATTGCTATTTACATTGATTCTTAAAATTAAAATCATCTCCATAGATGTTTATCCAATCATAATGAAAGATGATACATTTCTATGATTCAATAATGAAACATGATAAATTGCTATTTATATCGATTCTTGAAATTAAGACGCAGACACTTCAGACGGGAAAGCAAAGCGAGGAGTTATTAACAAGGTGGAAGCTAGCAGAAGTTCAAGTTCCTCTCAGGCCGCGATTAGCACGTAAGGTCATGTGCTGTCTTCCGGCTGTCATAATATAGGTGCTACAAAGAGCGTTGAAGGTAAAGAAATGCATGAGCTGAGCGGTGCAAGATAGCTAAAGTGAAGTAGAGGAGAAGCTAGTAGAAGAAAGTTCGCCAGCGTATTTATACCAGAGTAGTTGCGATTCTAGAAACAAGCTATGATTGATTAGTATAAGTTTTGATTTGCAATTTTCAAGCAGCGTTATGTAACGTAGAAAAATTTGTGATTCGGGAGAGCAGATGAATTTAGAATGTTAATTTTAAGATCGCCAATTAGTTTTTAAAACTGCTATCATATTTTATTATATCTTACATATATATGTTTTCATGTATGTGTAATGACGCAAGTGGACTTAGAATTAATAAACTGATAGCACAGATGCGTAAAAAAGTTGATGACGTGGAAAGCATAGAATGTAGAATGTTGAATCCATAACGAACAACAAAATTTTTGATTGCATAGAATGTTGAGATGTTGATTCATAATGAAGTGCAACTTGGCAGCCGAGGCAGAATAAATGTTCATCTGTATTTTAAAAAAATATGTTGCGGCCTCAAAGTTGTGCCTGTTTTATAATGTTTACATTTTTGACAGCTTTGCAGTAGAGAACAGCGCAGGCACCAGTGCAGCTACCCCGAAAGGTAGAAAGCAAGTAATTTGCGTTCAGAAGGAAATCTTAATTCATACTGAGTTAGATTTGGTTATCAATGCATTTTGATTAGATAATTAAATACTGCTGTAAAATTATTATTGGCTGTTTGAGTTATAGTTCCATTTACATCATCAGGGTTATGCAAGAATCATGTGTCAGTCTCAAAATGACACAGTGCATAAAGAGATAATTATTTTTAGAATGAGGAGGAGAAATAAATTTAATTTACGCATCAAGAGGCTATTGCTAAATTTTTTGCTATATTTCTGGTGAAAAATGTTTTGTGGTTTCTCGTTCCTCAAATTTAAAGCTCGAAATGGACATCCCAATTTCCTAGAACTTACAGAAAGTAAGTTCCAGTTGGCAATTAAGTAAAATAAACTGTACGTTTGTAGGGGGTTTTCTTATTTAATTCCAATGTTCTATCTTAGAACCCCCACGAACACTAACAAGCGAATAATCGCTTAAGTGCGTGAATAAACACTAAGACTTAAGAAGGGTGAAGTACTTTTTTTTTTTCTCGAGGGAATCCCGACTATCAAGGAACGTTCTAAGATGCAGATAAAAGTAAGAATCATTCAACTGTAAATCTTAGCAGTATGAAAGTTTGATAAATTTATTCAACACGAAATATCTTCTTGAGTTTTCTGAAGAATCATTCAACTGTAAATCTTAGCAGTATGAAAGTTTGATAAATTTATTCAACACGAAATATCTTCTTGAGTTTTCTGTATTATCGCATTCTCACTTGATGGTATTTTTCTCACATACCTCATGGTGATTTCTGCGTATTTCAATTTCGTAGCATTCAGAAAACGGATAACAGACCTCTTTCCATAATGTTCGGTGTTCATTTTTCTTCAAAATTTCGGATACGCAAAACAAAGTATCAGTACCATTTGATTTTCTACAGCTGCTTCTGAGATTTGCCAAAAAGGAATTCGCTTCACATATGACAGTTTTCACCAAAGTATTTGCGGCAAACGCTGTTCATTAATAAAACCTAGTTTGCGGATATTCTTTAGACATCTTCTTCTATATACTGTCGCCAGCCAACAGCTGTTCTAATGATCTAGCTGTGATAGGTTTTGTTCCCTAAATAACCTACAATGTGTAAAAGAAACTGAGGTCCGTCTAAAAATAGAAATGGTCTGCCAGAAAATATACAGTAAAGTCAAGTGTAAGAAGCGAATATTTTAGATTTTATTCTTTACAAATAAGTTAAGTGTTCAAATTCACGTAAACAAAAAAAAAATCTGAAATGTTTCAGATTTTAAATTACGTCCAAAGGGACGTTTATTTAACGTTTTGTGTGTTACCTTTATTTGTTAAATACCATGTTCTTCGCACTTAAACCATAAAATTCAGTTCAACAGCAATATCGCAAAATAATTTTAAATTGAGCATATCTTTAGAAATTTCGGTACACGCTCTCACGCACTGGAGATAAAAATGTTTTTCTGTACAACGTTGGTATTGCTGGCTTTGAAATCTTTGAGTTTGTTAATGAAAAATTCGTTAAAGTTTTAGAGAATATTGTTACGAATTTCACATTTATTTGGCTATTTATTTAGAACTGTAATTAAAATTCCTTTTTATTTTCCCGTGCAACGCACGCAGACGATTTTTGAAGAGAAAGCTACGTCAAAAAAAAATAATAATAATAATAATAACATGCATACATTTATGCAGATTTTTTTCATTTTTTAAACTTTAATGCAGAGCGATAACATTTAGTGGCAACAATTTGAAAAGTGAATCGGGCATTCAGAGTGAATCAACGCAAAATCGCAAAACGAAAGTAATAGTCCTTCGGGACTAAATCCGTTTGGACTAATAAAAGCTGTAAATTAATTTTAAAGAATTTAAATACAGGGGGAAGTTACATTTATTTTGTTATAGATGTTAAGTTTGCAAAAACTATCTTGCCCATAGATTTTGTCTTCAAGAGCTATCCTATAGACAAGTAATTTCGCTCCTATTTATATCTGAATTTTTGTACAGTACATGTATAGTTTCTTTTAATTCTTATCGTGTAAAATTGTAAATAATGCGAATAAGGCGATAAATATTGCAACACTTGATTACTAACGAGTCAATTTAGCCGATCAACACGTGATATGCGGAGCTGACAGATATATTTTTAATGATCTGTGCAATGATGCGTTGATATGTTTCTGCCAGCTCTTCTGGGTTTTATATCCCAGAATGCGGGGCTGACTGCGTGGAAGCTTTCATGGTTTTTGCATGTATAACGTGAATGCGAATCACTTTCCCATGGACAGCCCTGTACGAAAACATCCCTTCCCTAAGCAGACAGCTTTCCCATACCCTACCTTAATCCAAATACTACAATCCAAGCTAACTGCAATGATTTTCTGCTATCAGCAAATCAGCTATAATTCTCCCTATTAATTTAATACTCTGACAATTCTGCACAGTGCATCTTATACATTAAGAACTCCAGTATTTGTTATTACGAGCCTGGTAATTCAGTCACGTTAAAGTTTGCCAGAAAGACAATTCGTTTTTCTGAGTGACATGTTCGTCTTAAGTGTCTTATACACCTGAAGTTTATTACGCAATGGAAAGTGATTAATAAATGATTTTGGACTGAGAAAAGCAATTAAGAAACTGTAAGTTAATCATGCTTTTAACCTGAACATTCCAAGATTGCGTCAATTTTAAAATAGCTTGTGCAAAAAATAGAATGTGTGTCGAGAAATTAATGCTTTGCAGGCAGTGAATGCCTTTTCTAAAAATAATCTCAAAGAGAACATAAAAAGATAACAAGGAAGCAATGACACCAGTTCCATTCCAATTAAAATGATGATTTTTAAGTTATTTAAAGAGGAAGAATAAAAGAATTCGAAACAGAATCCAGTTTAATTTGCGTCATTTAAATAAACGTATGTTGTGATCATTGATGCATAGGATGTCATCCGTCATTTTAAGAATCCTGTTTGCTTCAAGCTGTTGGAATTTGAAAAATGTTTTTCCAGCATTCCGTTGTGTGTCACTGCATCAGTCTGCTTTCTGTCATTGTTTACATAAACTGGCGCAAGTACTTCGTGTATTTTTAATATCCAAGTTACATCAAATGATTGTCAGTATTAGACGTTTTCTTTTGCTGGTTTAAAATTTCGTCCTAGAACATAATGTAAAATTTTCATGAGCTATGCGATTTTTTTAACATCGATTAGATAAACAAACTAGTAAATTTTTCATAATGTTGCGACTTGAGGTGGCGACCATTTGAAAACTTAGCGAAAATGCTGATTAGTGAACTGTTGAAACCTGTTTTACTTTTGTTTTACTGATGAAGGCCTTTTTTTATAATTCATCTAATTATTGCCGCTCGGTGCGTGTGTAAAGTTTTAACATGAACTCATTCGAAGTGTGAAGACTGCAGCTTATTCATTATTTAGCATTTTTCTCTAAAGTAATTAGTGGATCAAGCTGCCATGTCATTGTGCATGATTTGAATCCATCCTAGAAAAGGTATGAATATTTCTAGTTGTCTATATTCCTTCTTCCGGGTTTAATATCCTTCGACTCCCGTAGTTCATTTTGGCAACGGTCAGAGTGAAAAAATGTTTAAATTGTGAGAGTTTGGATGTTCTATACGAATACTTAACAGGAACAGGGAAACGTCGATGGAGCACCAGAGCTCCGCCTACAGATTTACAGGTTTTATTCCGTCTCACTACTGTTCTAGAATAACATTTTTGTTTGCTTGTCTGGTTAAAAACTTGAAATCAGGCTTCCGTTTAATTCCGCCGAGCCAAGTTTCTGAACTTTGTTATCTGTTGGACTCTTACAGAAAATCTTTGCAAAATGAATATTTATGTAAAGAACGGCTGGATGAGGAGACATCAAACTGATTGCCTCCCAGATTGATCCCACTGAGCAATACGGATGTCTGTAGAAAGCGCTTAGTGAGACTTCATGTTTCTATGAATCTACAAGTATCCGAGTGAATAATACTGCCGAACCCTAATAAGTCGCCCCAAGATCAGGTCTGGGCTATTAGCTGGCTGCACGAGCGTTTTCGTGATTTTCCCTGCGTGTAATGTAAATTCGACGTCATCATGGAAAGTCCCTGTCATAGATAAGAGAGTCCCTGAGGGTCACCCGAGTGCTGTCTCTTTGTTCCTCAGCCAAATAACCATCCCATTTTTTTTTCTGTTTCGCCCCTTAACGTCAAAGTACATAAAGTACTATGGATCGAATACATTGAGAATGGTTAATAATTCAAACGTAATTAAATCTGAAGATAAAACATATTGTTACGTGCGTACGGGTTCGTTATATATTGAATGCACAAGTCGTTAAAAAGTTAACAAAAATTTTATTCTTTCCACAAGAAATAAATTAAAATGCTGAAATATTTCTTCACAAATCTTCGCACAATAACACAATATCTCAAACGTTTAGCAAAAACTCAGTTCAAAACAGATAAAATAGTTCTATCTCACAGCGAAATCGCTACAATCAATACAGCATTAAGTAAACAAACGGCAGTTCGCTTTTTACAGCTACAAGTATAACAGCAACAACTAACTCACTAACTGAGATGAGGTGTTTCACCTCGGCTTTTATAAGCTTTTAAATTATCAGCAGAACAATCACGATTTTTCTAGATTTTTCTGGATGACAACAGTAATTACGAGATATTTATTTATTAATCATTAAATGCGCGCGCTCTTTTATTTTTATTGCTATTTTTTTTTCGACGTAGCTTTCTCTTCAAAAATCGTCTGCGTTGCTAAGGCAACATGAAGCAAATCTAATTACAATTCTAAATAAATAGCCAAATAAATGTGAAATTCGTAACATTACCCCCTTCCCAAGGACTGCACGTCCCGGGCAGTACAATCCCTGGACAGGAAGCCAAACTTACAACTAAAGCATCAGTGCTATAATAAACATTACTTTATAATAACAAAATAAACAATAATTAAAATAAGTGACTTTCAGCAAATTAAATTCTATCCAACGCGAAATACAATTCAAATACTAAGTACAAATACTATCAAATACAAATGCTATTAAACACAAATACTTATCAAATACTACTACTTAACAAATACAAATCAAATACTAAATACAAATAGGACCATGGTCTTATACTATGTACATTACTATTTACAATTATATACACTACGTACTATGGCCATAGTAATGAACTAACCTGTCGTAATGAACGACTTTAGGTTTAGAGTTCGATGACTTACGGATCCGAACCACGACGTCGTTCAGCCTGTTTAGGACTGTGTAAGGACCATCCCAAGGTGATTGTAGTTTCGGAGAAAGTCCTTTTCGACGAGTCGGATTCCATAACCACACCTTGTCTCCTTCGTTGAAACGATGTCCAGTAGCTCTCGTGTCGTAGCGGGTCTTCATCTTCTCCGTCGCCAAGTTGACTCGCTCTCGTGCAAAGTTGTGCATCACTTCAAACCGGGCCTGGAGGTCTTGAATGTATTCCTCAGGCGATGAAGGCGCATCCGGAGGGCGACCAAACAAAAGATCACATGGCAGACGAAGGTCACGACCGAAGAGCATCTGAGATGGGGAATAGCCGGTAGTCTCGTGGACAGCACTGCGGTAAGCCAGTAAAAATAGTGGCAACTTCTTGTCCCAGTCCTGTTGGTTTCTGGAAACCACTAATGAGAGGTTATTGAGGATGGTTCGATTAAACCTCTCTACCATACCGTCCGACTGGGGATGTAAAGGCGTCGTTTGGGTTTTGTCGATGCCGAGTAGCTTGCAAAGTTCCCTGACTACAGCCGAGGTAAAGTTCCTTCCCTGATCGGAATATAACTGAAGAGGTACTCCAAACCTGGAAATCCAGTGCTGTATCATCATCTCTGCTACTGTGACAGCCTCTTGATCAGGAATAGGATACGCTTCAGGCCACTTGGTGAAATAATCGATGACAACGAGGATGTATTTGTTGCCATCAGCAGTTCGTGGCAGAGGTCCTAAGATGTCTAAGGCGATACGTTCAAAAGGTGCTCCTACATTGTAACGTTGCAGCTTCCCCCGGCTGCGTTTCTTCGGTCCTTTCCGACTTGTACAGGCATCGCAAGATCGGCACCACTTTTGCACGTCATCCTTTGCATTGTTCCAATAGAACCGCTCCCGAACTCTCTGCAAGGTCTTCATTATTCCGAAGTGACCTCCTGCAGGGCTGCTATGTAGTTCTTTAAGGACGTCAGGGATCCGGGATCTTGGGAGCACCAGCTGCCATCGGAATGTCTTTCCATCATCTGATTCGAATTTCCGGTACAAGACGCCGTTTCGAATATGGAGTGAGTCCCAGAGAGCCCAATATTGTTTTGTCGTGGGACTATAGCTCGAAATGTCCTGCCAGGTAGGTTTTCTGTTTGAGGTCTCCATTAATTCAATTATGGGTTTAATATCACGGTCTTCCATCTGGTCTTTCCTGATTTCCTTGTCACTCCATGGGTCTGGATCAGCCGATGTTGATGTTGTAATTTGCCGTGCGACTGGATTAACCAGTTGGTATTTAGCTTCGACCCTGGAACAATATCGGCAGTTTTCTGGGCAAGGTCTTCTAGACAAGGCGTCAGCGTTTCCGTGCGACTGTCCCTTGCGATGACGGATAGTGATGTCATATTCCTGGAGTCTCTGTATCCACCTGGCTATCTGACCCTCAGGATTCTTGAAATTTAAAAGCCAGGCCAATGATGCATGATCTGTGCGGAGCAGGAATTTTCTGCCGTATAGATAATGATGGAAATGTTCTACGGCTTTGACTATGGCGAGCAACTCTTTCCTGGTGACACAGTAATTCCTCTCCGGTTTAGATAGGCACTTGCTCCAGTAAGCTACTACACGTTCTTGGCCCTCTATTTCTTGGGACAAAACAGCGCCGACACTTTCATTACTCGCATCCGTGTCGAGAATAAATGGTCTGTCGAGCTGAGGATACGTCAGGATTGGAGCAGATGTTAAGGCTTCCTTCAGGTTCTTAAATGCATTCTCACATTCTTTTGTCCACACGAACTTTTGCTTGCTCTCTGTCAGCTTGTGAAGGGGTCTTGCGATGGAAGAAAAATCCTTCACGAATCTCCTATAGTAGGTGCAAAGTCCTAGAAAGCTTCTCAGCTGGTGGACATTTTCGGGACGTCTCCAGTCTTTAACTGCTGACACTTTTTCAGAATCCGTGCGCACACCTTCAGCAGAGATGACATGTCCGAGATAAGTGACTTCCTGTCTGAATAATTTGCATTTAGCGGGACTCAACTTCAGATTGGCTTCTTTCAGTTTCTGAAGCACCTTTCTAAGATTTTCCAAATGTTCTTCGAAACTATTCCCGACGATGATGATGTCATCCAGGTATATCAGACAGGCTTCGTATGAAAGACCTTTTAAAACAGTCTCCATTAGACGTTCGAATGTAGCCGGCGCATTACATAGCCCAAACGGCATCACCTTGAACTGCCAAAGTCCTTGTCCTGTAGTAAATGCCGTCTTTTCTCGGTCATCAGGATGTATTTCTACCTGCCAATATCCACTCTTTAAATCAAGTGTCGAGAACCACTTGCTTCCAGAAAGAGTATCCAGAATGTCGTCAATTCTAGGAAGAGGGTAACTGTCTTTCTTCGTAACCTCGTTCAACCGGCGATAATCAACGCAAAATCTGGTTGACCCGTCTTTCTTCTTCACCAGGACGATGGGAGATGCCCAGGGACTTGCTGAAGGCTCGATGACATTGCTTTCTTGCATGTCCTTTAAAAGTGCTCGTACCTCTTCCTGTTTCGCAATCGGCAGACGTCTTGGATGTTGCTTGATTGGTGGATGATCACCAGTATCGATTCTATGTTGAGTCAAACTGGTTCGACCAACGTCAGAAGACGAACGGGAGAAAACATCTTGAAGATCTTTAATAACACGCTCGGCAGCATTCTTTTCTTCATCGTTTAATTGCGCATTCTGCAGTAACTCCGATATAATGTTGTCGGAAGACACGGGTTTTGAGATGTTACTTTTTCTTTCAACGCTGGTTACTGGGGTACATTCTGCAACCACTTCACCTTTCTTAATAACCCTCGCCTTATCAGTTACATTGGCAACTCTCACCGGGATAACGGTCCCTGATAGGTCGACGAGTGCTGAGGCTATTAATACTCCTTTAGGGCTATTACAATTCTTGGGATATTCCATGACGCCGTAGCGGAAATTTCTATTTTCGGCTATGGATCCAGGAAGTAAAATTTCTGTTCTTGCCGGTATTGTGATATCGTCTTGAGCTATTATTTTGTGGATAGATTTCACTCCTTCATCATTAATTTCGAATAAAGTTATGTCTTCAGAGGCAGAATGCAGTTCGTTATTTTTAAAGTCCAAGGAAAAATTGTGTTTCCTTAAAAAGTCCAATCCGAGTATGCAAGGGTCTGTAATTTCTGCTACATAGGCCGTGTGATGGTAAGTGGCACTTCCAAACGTGATGTTAACGTTTAATTTCCCCTCTATATCGATCTTCTCCCCGGACACAGTCTGGAGGGTAACGCAGGGCGGCGTCCAGATAAGTTTACCTTCGAGTTGTTGAGCCAAATCTTTTCGAATGATGGTAACATTGGCTCCCGTGTCGATCGTCATGTTACAAGGAATTCCATTGATTTGTCCCATGATGAAAATTCCGTTATTGCCGCCACTCACTGCAGAAATCTGAAGCGCTTTAAACTGGGGCTTTTCATTATCTGGCAACCTCCGCCCCGCGAGATGGCCACGAATTAGTTTCCCTCCTTCTTGAGAGGCGCGGTCTTAACATCCGTGCCCTGGGGTGTTCTGCAGTTTCTTCGAATGTGCCCTTCAGCACCGCAGTTCCAGCACTTTACGAACGGTTTCTTGTCACCAGTATTCCGTGTCAAAGCATTCACCTTTCTGGTTAAATCGTCTAGGCGAGCAGTCATTGGATCCACTGGTTCTTGTATGTGAGCAGCTCTGATTGGGTGGCGGTCTCTACGAGTGGCTTGCTGTGCTGCCTCGAATTTCATGGCATACACCAGAGCACTTTTTAAGTCCTTCACATCAGCCATTCGCAGTGCTTTCTGTATTTCAGGATCCCGGATGCCGTCGATGAAGTATTGCAGGGACAGGATTTCTCTTGTTTCTGTCGGGCACTCCGAAAAGGCGAGGTGGGACAGCCTTTCAACATCCGTGGCGAGCTCCTGGAGTGTTTCCGTAGGCTTCTGTTGACGGGATTTTAACTGAAGCCTGCTGTAATCTTTTAAACACTTCTCTCCAAAACGCAGCTCTAAAGCACCGGACAGAGCTTCGAAATCTAGCCTTTTGTTTTCGGGAAGAGTTTGAAGGATGTCCGCTGCGTCTGCTCTCAGAGAAGCCGCAAGGTGACAGGCCTTAGCTTGGGAATCCCATCCATTTGCTTCCGCAACTATAGAAAATTGTGTCTTATACACTTGCCAGGAGGTCTTCCCATCATATGTCGATAGCTTCAGAGAAGGATGCGCAGGCATGGCTAGGAATTTAAAAGTATCCGAATTGCTTCCTGCCGTCGCTACGAATTTCTTTAAAGTATCAACTTCTTTGGCAACTGCGGAAACTTTGTCATCAATTTGTTGTTCCACTGCAGAAACTCTTTCTTGAATTTGTTCTTTCACAGCAGAAACTCTGTAATCGATTTGTTGTTCTACGGCAGAAACTCTCTCTTCTATTTGTTCTTTGACAGAAGAAACTTTATTTTCAACCGCATCTATTCTGCCTTCCATAGTCTCAAATTTATTTTCTATTATGCAAGTAATTTCCTTTTTCATTTCTTCTTGACTTGCTTTAACGGCTCTCATCTCTTCCTTAACGGATTCTTGACCCAATTTCAACTCTTGAACCGTTTTCATCTGATCTTTAACAGATTCCTGAACAGCCTTCATTTCTTCCTTAACAGATTTCTCCATCTTTTCTTGAACAGAATTCATTTCATCTTTAACAGATTCTTGAACAGCTTTCATTTCTTCCTTAACAGATTTCTCCATCTTTTCTTGAACAGAATTCATTTCATCTTTAACAGATTCTTGAACAGCTTTCATCTCCTCTTTAACTAATTCTTGGCCAGCTTTCATCTCCTCTTTCACGGAATCTTGGCCAGCTTTAATTTCTTCTTTAAATGCAGCAAAGGCTGCCATGAATTGCCTTAATTGTTCTTCCATTGCTCTAGTTAATGGCATTCAAAAATCCCACTTCTGACACCAAAAATTGTTACGTGCGTACGGGTTCGTTATATATTGAATGCACAAGTCGTTAAAAAGTTAACAAAAATTTTATTCTTTCCACAAGAAATAAATTAAAATGCTGAAATATTTCTTCACAAATCTTCGCACAATAACACAATATCTCAAACGTTTAGCAAAAACTCAGTTCAAAACAGATAAAATAGTTCTATCTCACAGCGAAATCGCTACAATCAATACAGCATTAAGTAAACAAACGGCAATTCGCTTTTTACAGCTACAAGTATAACAGCAACAACAACAACTAACTCACTAACTGAGATGAGGTGTTTCACCTCGGCTTTTATAAGCTTTTAAATTATCAGTAGAACAATCACGATTTTTCTAGATTTTTCTGGATGACAACAGTAATTACGAGATATTTATTTATTAATCATTAAATGCGCGCGCTCTTTTATTTTTATTGCTATTTTTTTTTCGACGTAGCTTTCTCTTCAAAAATCGTCTGCGTTGCTAAGGCAACATGAAACAAATCTAATTACAATTCTAAATAAATAGCCAAATAAATGTGAAATTCCTAACGATATAATAAAGTATCTATTAAAATAACTTCTTTAAGCTTCACGCTTAGTAAAATGCCCTAAAAAGTTGAAAAATAATTTTTTTGGTGGTCACAATATTTTCGATTACAGCGCCTGTAAAATAACTACATTAGAATATTAACGGGATTTTAAGGAATAACAGAAACGAGAATGTCGAAATCATGTATATAAGAATATGATTATTTTTAAAAATTTCTGTTTGACAATTCTGATTTTAAATTTCGTTATAGTTAATAATTAGAATTAACTAATTGAACTTCTATAGCAAGTTTGTTATTCACAACCGCTTCCTGGTCTTTAACAACAGTTCCTCTCTTTACTAGGGAGAGGTATAATTGAAACCTCTGGTTTGTACCCAACTTCATTTCATACTAACTGTTAAAATATACATGTAAGATAAAAAATATGAAAGCAAGTCACTAACTTTAATTTGGCAACAATCCCTTTCATTC
This sequence comes from Stegodyphus mimosarum, assembly GCA_000611955.2. NCBI lineage: Eukaryota > Metazoa > Arthropoda > Arachnida > Araneae > Eresidae > Stegodyphus > Stegodyphus mimosarum. The sequence continues at coordinate 218,901 of KK117392.1, forward strand.
CTCATTTTAATTTGGCTACTTCTCCTTCCTGACATAAAACTACTAACTTTTTATATTACATGAATCTAAAGTGCGTCACCTCAAAATTAATCCGCATCATGCAATCTTGTGTAATGCGTAGCAATGCGGATATCTTTTATCCAATCACAGATCACATTTTTAGCAAAGAAGCGATTCTGTATCTCTGCTGCTGCTGAATGTGTGCTTTCTTTCCCGCTTCGCCCGCAGCTGGGAACATCTGCCGCTCATCTCTGCTTCATCCACTGTCTCAGATGTAAATTTCAAAAAATGTTACGAAGATGTGATGCATATCGTACCCATAATGATGCGTGAATGAGAATATGTATCTCAAGAATTAATTGCCCAGTAATAAAGTGTCTTGTCTTCAGTTGCGTTTGTCTGTAAATGTCATCTTTGTATCTATGCAGAAAATTCTTCGCCAAGTTGTTACTACGCCACCAACTCCAAAACAGTGCAGCTATCTCCCAATCACGAAGATGTATGTGTGTGTGTGTTTAAAAATGAACACAGTATGCGTTTGTTCCCATAGTAAGATGCGTATATTTTCGCAGCCGTGCAGCTGAAGGTTATAGTTGCTTCTTTACTTAAGTTATACAAGTATAACTAATGTAATAATTAAGTTGCTTTGCATGTTTAGATTTAAAGATCAGTTAACTACCGTTGCAACTTTTCATCGTAAGAGGGTGCTGTTACGTTGAAAAAGAATATTCTGTTCCTGTTTTATGTACCAGTTATTGCGTTTTTGCTGTATTAGTGTGATTTATTTTGTTGATATCTTTCATTATAATAGAAAAGATAATGTAGTCGTCAAATTTTGTTCATACCATATCAAGATCAACGTTAATAACCTCCGATGTCAAGTTGTGGTTGGACCCAAAGTCGCCTTTCGAATTCGTTTAACGTTTTGATTTAAATATCACTTAACTGCAATCCAGATGGAATAACAGAATTAGCATAAGTATATCAGCCATATTTTTTTCTGTTTTGCTAAACTATTACAAATTCCTGTGTAATATAATTGCGATGAAACTACTCTGTATTGTAGAGTAGATGCTGGATGGAATTTTGGTTCATCTGCAGAATTTTTTTTTGTCAAATAACTCAAAACGACATATTAATGCTACATTTACTTTAACCTAACCAGGAAATTTCCATGGCTTGTAGTTGGTAAATCATTACCGTACACTATAACACAGAGACGATTTTGTTCGGATGCCATATGTTTGAGTGATAGTTTTAAAGAATGGCTGGTATTTCATGATTCCGTGATTAAGGAACAAAAACGAAGTCTGTGTTGTTTGCGAGTAATTATTCGGCTTGCAAAGTTAATCTGAGAATGGGAAGTGTAACGGTTTGTTTCCTATCTGCAAATGCCATATTGATTTTTAAAACCCATTTACCAAAAATCTTTCAAATGGTACTATAAAAAAGATATTAGAAAGAGAATTGCCTTTTTCAATTTCAATTCTTCTTTTAACGGCATAATTAAGGAAATATTATACTCACTGTAAATTCTCGTATATCATGGACAAGGCACAGGATGCATTTTTAATGGAAAGTATAAAATAATTGTTTTTAATGTAGCTTTTTGATTGATGACTGTTACTATTATTGTTAAAGAATGGAATTAATTCTCCCAGATACCATGCTTCGAATGATCAGAAATGGATTATAAAGATATCCCATACTTGGAATGATGGGGAGATGATCTTTATTTTGATAACGATTTAGAGAGAAAGAGAAAAGAAGTGAAAGCTAATAAAATACTTTTATCAATGAAATTCTTAAAAATGAGGCTACCTAAGATGATAATAGGTATGACGAATAAGAAACCACTTTCATCTAAGGAGGGAACTAAAGCATACAATATTTTAAGACATCTAATACAGCATAAAAATAATTTAGATTTCTCTACACGTTATGTTTTGAGAAATATGGTGGTAAACTGATTAAATTATGATAAAAAACAAAAACAAAAAAAATCTAAGGTAACGGATTATTGGTTTCAAGTTAACAAGCTTAGACATAATCAGTTTTTTTAAATACTCCATTATTGAATGTACAAAACTGTAGCTTATGAATTCAAAAATCGAATACATTTTATATTAAAACTTCGTTTATCTGTTTTATAATTACTTTATCTCATTGTTTCTGTTTTTATCTAATTTCTGAAACTATTTTTCTTTCACAGTTTATTTTAGATTGTATGTAGTTTGTACAGAATTTAACTTTGAGGTACTGGATAACAGAATATCCGGCTTATCGAAATATAATCCTGTGACAAAATAACTTTCTTTAAACGGGTTCTACTGTTTTAAACCTAATTTATATGAGTAGTTTTAAATTATGCGTAAAGTCCAATAATGACACCAAATAGGCAAATGGTGTGGGCTTCAATATGTATCATAAGCCGGGTAACAAATGCTTACATTTTAGAGGAGGGGAAATTAAAATAAATGTCGTTTCGGAAAGCTATGTAATTTTTTGAATGTTATGTTATTGTACGTGCAAAATTTCAATTTATTAATTAAATAATCTAATGCATTTTATAATAAAACTTCATTTAAATAATTTCTATATATCTTACCTCATTTTTTCTGTTTTTAAGTTGCTTTTAAGTAATTTCTATTAGTTTTTCCCTTTAGAAGTTGATTTTAGTCTGAATGTAAATTCATATATGCTTGGAGAAATACCGAACAATAATGGAATATCCCGTTTATTGGAATGTATTCCTGTGACAAAATTTCTATTCTGTTAAACGATTTCTATCGTATTAATCCTGTTCCGTAAACGTAATTAGCTTAATTAGCTTTAAATTATGTATAAATTTTCATAATAACACCAAACTGGCTAAGCATGGCGATGCTTAAGTCAATTTGGTGAGGTTGAACATTTGATAATACACTGTCTAAAATAAGAAATCATTTTGCTTTGATAGTATTTGCTTTGAAAATATAAATAATAAATTTGTTTAGCATACTTTATAGTGATTAAACTTTCTACTTTATACATCCTAATGTATAAAGTAGAAAGTTTTAATATTGTTATAAAAATAATTTTAAAAACTTGAAACGTAAAACATATAATTATGAATGAAGCATGTGATAACGTCTCGAAATGAGTTAATGAAAATAGCTTCAATTTTAGATTATTAGTATTTTTAGTTATGGGTAAGTGCCTCAATAGCTCCCATTAATTAGTTTTAAATTAAAAAAGAGTATATTTTTATGACCTTTGGAATAAAATTGGAAGCTCTAAAATTTTACCTCAGACTAAAAAATCCATTTAATCTTGGGGAAAATGTTAATATTCCCTTTAAAATAAAAAACTTTATCCGTCAAACAAAACTAAAATACTTTTCTCGTAAATTGATAACAGAATGATCTGTGAAACATATTGCGATTTACTGCGTTTTAGAACCGCCATACTACATTCGCTAAGGTCTAAGCATATAAATATTTTGAAATTGATATTTTTTTTTGTTAATTCTATTAAGAGATAGCTGAAAACATGCACGCCAACGAAAATATGAATAAACTTCTTGTTTTTCATGTGGAGTTATATTTTTATGTGAATTTTAGTAGCCATTAGAATTTTATGGTATCTCCATTGCTATAAACTCGAAAATGTTAACAGCATGTCATTGATTGATTGAGGAAACTGTCTTGTTTTACGCCTTATATGTCCTCCTCCAATAGGGTAACTTTCCAAAATCATTCAAAAAGGCTGATGTTCGAAAGAACAATTAATATTCAGAATTATAATAAACAAATAATGAAATTGTAATGTCACGTTCGTTTGAACATTATTTTTTTCAAAGTTAAAAAATATTACTTTTTTTGGAGTAGTAGTTATTTTCGCAAATTTTTTGTTTTTTGGTTAGCGAAAAATATCCCTTATTTTGAGAGTTTTCAGACTTCTCCGTATAGAATGTCTGCCTCAAATGGTTCAGGATTAAAGGATTCATACGTTGAGATAGGGTTCAAATTTTGGATAAAGCCTGAAAATTTGTGATATTTATAGTTCTTTTCCCCTTCCACGACGTAGGAGTACTTAAAATCTGGGGATCTGGAAATGTTCTCGAAAGGTTGATCGTAGCGAAAGAAATGTTGAAGACGGTCGAATTTTATCTGCTTGGGTGCTATCGGTTAAACTTAAGATGAGGTTTAGGCAGATAGCCCTTGTGCTCGGGTTAGATTGCATAATTCAGTCATTAATTGCATTCATCTGATACTCTATGACATAGTTTAGAGGCAAACGTAACAAGTATACAAAACTTCCAAGTCTATGTATTTCTAGGCATATCTGCAAAGAATTTTTTCATTCAAAATTTCCAAAGATATACATGAATTTATATATTGGCGCGTGCTGAAATTTGACATATTTGTTATAAGCGTTAATAACGCCAAATGTGGTTTACGCGCTTTATTAGAATTAATTGAAAGAATGACCGATGCACCTTTCTTTCCTCTCCTGCACAATGAAAAAAAGGAAAAGGAAAATAGGTTGCTGTAAGTTAAAAACTTCGCCAAATGAATTATTTTTTGCTGAAATTGAAGAAAGTGCGCCAAGATAATTTTTTTAATTTCTTGGTAAGTTTCTGACTAAATTTGACAGAAATTAATATTTAGAAAAAGTCCGACTTTGTGTCCGATTTTTTTGAATAACGCTATACATAAATCTAATATATATTCTAAGTTGTGCTTTCGAGACATAAAAAAAGAAAGTTAAAGTTCGTCAATCGGCCCAGTTGAACGGGATATATAGAAATGTCCTTTTATTTTTATTTTATTTTATTTTATATTTGTGCAACATGTGCCATCACAATACATACTACGTTAGATTCGATTTGCGTTCACTGATCAAATAATTTTTCCTTTTAAATATATATTTTATATCTAGCATGCACACAAAATGAAGTGTTTGCGAAAGAATTTATAGAATTATCTTTCAGTTGCATTTCATAAGCTAGGTAGAGAGTTTTAAGTGAATCTTTCGGAAACTATAGAATCAAAATAATGTTGAGAGCTGTATTTTTGCAAATGAGAAAGAGGAGTAATCTGATAAAAAATTATTCACTGAAAATCGTATTTAGAATGATATGTAACAGGGTCCTTTGGGGATAAATGCAGCTACTAAGCGTATATTTTGGTAGTAAATGAAATGGAACTTCTCATGACAACCGCCTCCCGTAGAACACCACTTTTAAAGTGGCTAGCTCTTCAGCGAACATAAATAAATTTTGATAGTGAACATCATCAACAGTCATTAGTCATCCCCCAGCTGAATATTTTTACTCAACAGTTGCATTAAGTCTAAGATGACTATCACCAAGCAAAGCCAAAATCAATGGTTTTCTCGGAGAACGATTGATGCAATATGTGAACAACTGAAAATTTTTTTAATTCCGAGAACTGTTTTGCCCCGAATTGGTTTTCGAAGAATCTGATCATTTTATGTTGCAGCTAAATATTATGCTTTTTTAATGTAGTTGATCATTTCTTTCGTTATGCAATATGAAAAGGACTTAACACATGTAATATATGTAACGTTTCTTTTGAATTACTGGAGATGTGAACTTACAGGATTTGGAAAATAATTCCTTGTTTGGAATTTCTTCAGCTTCTGTGACGTTTTACTGTTTATTATGCTCATCCATAGTATCACAATCATTTTAATTATAATCATTATTCGTTTTTCGTCATTTCTTGTTATGAATTACTCCAATCATTAAAGAACATTAGCTGGAGAAATTGTGCTACTAGGAATTTCATTTATTATATCAAAATTTAAAATTCAAATTTACTGTCGTCTGCACATTTAAGAAAATCATCGTCATGTATACGGATATATATTTATAAGTCATTTTTTCATCCTTTTGTGTTGTATTTCGCGATTTACATGGCATAACTTAACATGAAAAAAAAAATTTGATGTGTACACCGTATGACTTCCTTGTACAGAATTTTATACGCAATTGTGCATTTCATTTAAACATATTGAATTAACAGTTAACGAATTTTGAATTAAATCTACTTCGTCGATAGCGCATAAACCACAATAGAATAAATGCAAACTTTAACGTTCACTATATCTATTTACCATAGCCACACTTCTGCGCTAGGTTCACTTCACAGCGTTATATCTCATTCATTTTATAACTCAGAGTGAGCAGAAATTACAGCATCTGAAGAATCACCACAAGTTCTATTCAAGTACTATAATAAATCTAAACGATGTATAAAAGAAATTAAACATATAAAAAAGAAACAGTTTTTCACTGACGATTCAGCGCCGCTTACTTAATGCGCATGCGCTACTAATTAATTCAGTTCTCACTTCGCGGTAAGGCAAAAATTCATAAAAATTCAAAATATTTTCATTAAAAATTGAAAGATATAGAAAAACATAAAACACCAAGTACAGTTAAAACAAATAAAAAATTTTTTTACAATTAAAATTACAGTTTGTACGCAAAAACCAGCTAATAACTTAAATGATAATTCCAGAATGAATCAAGCATAATTTAATTCTCAATAATGAAAGAAGACGTTACTTTGTTGTTGCGAAGCTTAGTTTCTCTAGATTGGCAACAAATCCACTATTCTGCTAAGCTTCAAATGAAACAAATATGTCCGCTATCATAACCAAAACATAGGCTTAGCTACACTTCAAAAACTTTTAAATTGTTGATAATGCCACAATTATTGCATGCAGGTTAACTAAGGGCATAAAACTCTTAACCGAAAGATAAGAACAACATAATTCAGTCATTTTTAAAGCCAAAAAATGCACAATTTACAAACTTATAAGAATAAAGAAACTGAGCCGAGTAACAGAGTGGATATATACATATATTTATATACTTTTCGTGCGGCCGATTACAACCAAAATGCGAGGTGCACATTTACATGTTATAGTAGCCCTATATACAAAATTTCAACGTTCTGAGGCTACTCGTTTTTGAGTTATGCGAGATACATACATGCATATATACGCACAGACGCCACGATAAAATCTCTTCAGAATTCATTTTAAATACGTTTTATAATTATTTGGGGAGAAAGAGTCTTTTATTCTGTCCTTAGGTACGGATGTCACTCAAAAACATCGTTAAATTGCATTCGATAGCGGTCAAAATAGATATTTTCGTTGAAATATGGTACCCGAAGTTTTTCGCGATTACAATACTTCCTTTTTACTTCGTACAAGGAAGTAAAAAGGCGAAAAGTTCAAAGATAAACCACAAATTCTTGAAAAAGTTCATGAGTAAAACTGTTTTGTTGCTGAAGAAAGGGGGCACGTATCTAATCGCCCTCGAAATCGATATTTCATTTAAAATGTACTTACCTTTTTTCACGCCTAATTTTAAATATTACATTAGTATAACTTTCTTCTTATATGATTCTGGAAGAAGACGAAAATTAAAATTCCTGTGATGTTAAGTGACTTTTCATTATGATGAGTTAAAATTTCCTGGAGCAAGCACGAACAATATCCTAACTTTGGGCTTTCTAAAAGAAGAACCCAGTGTATGAACCAGTATAGAAGAACCAGTATGATATGACCACACGTTTGCTTTTTGAGATAATTTTTTATTATATTCATTCCTTAGTATGAATTAAGTTACATCTCGCATTCTTCTTCTTTATTATTCTACTCTGGATTTTTGAGAAATTTCAGCAGCATTCCAAACAAAGTAAAAATTTCCGTGTCTCGTATATGATGCAAGTATATGTAGACGAAAGTTTTATAGCCTCAGTTAGCAGAGATAATTGCATTTCATTCAAATGTATACGGATTTTTAATAAGCCTTTTTCCCTCCCCCCCCTAAAAAAGACAGACCGCACGCTTAAAATAGATGAAGTAGAATGTAAGATAAGTTAAGGGCGATATTGTTCGTCCCAAAAGAGAAAAGAAAAGGTAAAACGAAATTTTCACTCGGCAAAATCTATGGCTTTGCTGCTTGAAATTCTTTGCGTCTTGGTTATTGATCAAGATCTGTGATGAATGTAGTCACGTATTAAAATAGGCTACTGGAAATAACAACAAAATCCTATTTTCGGTTGGAGGTTGCGTGTAAGCAGTCGAAAGACTATTATTTCTCTCAAAATGTCACTGTAGACAATTGGTCACTGAATATTTTCCCGTCTTTCCTGTCTAAAAACATATATTCATCTATGAAATGTTTGAATTTTTTATTTTAACGAATGCATATGATGTACAACTTCTGGAATAGTTGCATGCTGGACTTAGCTTGTAAACCTCGAATATATCGGCTTAGCTTGCCTATGTCTGTGCGATGCAGAAGCATTTTTGAAATGTAGGTCAATAACTATTTGATGGGTAAATAAGATTTTCGGTGAAGAATCTTTTGAGTAAAGTTAAATAACAGGAGACGACTGTCTAGCATATGGTGGCAGGAGATATCAATGCCATAAGATGTATTACCCGTATATTATGAATTTAGGCATTGCATTTAAAAACATTAGTCTGTCATTATTTGATTATGTGGAGAAAGAGGAATAGCTTGTTATTGCTAATTCGGTACTTCTTTGTTATAGCGGTCCAGAGACTGAATCGCCAATCCGCCGAGATATCTCTCCAAAATCTGGCTGCGTCTTCTTATATCTCGCCACATGATCGTATATTAGTACCTGGTATTAGTATATTTTGCTCTCGCCGCGTATTCTTATATAATTCATTTTTATGAGGTTTCCGAATTCGCATTGTTTATTTAAAAATATAGCTCATTGCTTTTTTTGTGAATGTGACGTCAAAAATCTTTAATGTACTTAATACTGAGATGGATGTTATATCATTTTTTCAATAAGAGGTCTTTTATCTTATTCATAAATGTTTATAGGATGCCATAATGTATCTGATCGATGTATCAGTGTTGCTTCTATGGATTTAACGCTGCTGATTTTTGAATGTATTAGTGTTGCTTCTGTGGATTTAACGCTGCACTTGGGGTCTTAGAGCTACTTGATACTATGTAGCATATTCCATACCACTGCATCGTAGATTAAAGATGTCTCCAGCCTGATGGCTGAAGCAGTATACAAACAACTTAGTATGTGTGAAAGTGCTACAACTGACTAGAACAATTATATGCAATAAAATAATAAGGAAAAGGATTCTTAAAAATATTCTTAGGAAATGATTCTTAGGAGTATTATTGTTATTATTATATATTGTGTTGTTTATTTTTATATTCGCGCTTCACGAACTTGGCGAAATTATAGCTGAGATCTTGGCGCAAATCTAAAATCGCCAAATATGGTTGGCTGCTACTATAACAAAGAAATACCGCTAATTCTTATGAGGCGAAAGTATGAAACATTACAAATGCTTCAAAATACGTCTTCGGTTTTTATTTTGATAAATCTACGGTTTCATATTTAAGTGTAACTTATTTTTTCAAGTGTTAATGACGGATTTATTAAAGCTGGTTTCAAATCTGCTGAGCTGTAATAAGCAATGGTTTCAGGAAGATAACTGGAATAACAGCCAGGAGTAGTTTTAGGCATTTCTATGACAGATAATGGAAACGAAGGTATGGGTTTTGCTTTATTAAGTTTTAATTTAAATAAAAATAGTTCCCTTCTTTTTTCAGTTCTTACAATTTCGGTGCACTTGTGCAGCATTTGCTACAGCGTAAGTAGATCTAAAGAAATATTCTGTAGATTTAAACACAATGGTCTAGAATAACAGTTAATTTAAGTATCTTTAGTGAGATGGATATAATAACAGTATTTTACTGTTATTATAGAGATTATAGAGATTATCCTCTTTAGTGAGATGGATATAATAACAGTATTTTACTGTTATTATATCCATCTCACTAAAGATACTTCTGAACACTGAACATTGGAAACTGAGTAACTCTAATTCTGGTTTATATTTAAGTTAAACTGTGAGACTCAGCTTTGTAAAAGGATTTCTTGTTTTGTTAGATTTGACGGACGTAATTTTGCAACAATATTTCTTATTCTTAATTTTGATTCCATCAACCATTATTTCTAAATTTCCTGCGTAGCCTTTTGAGCTGATATTTATACCATGTTCCTGGGAACTATGTTAATGTTAATTTTTCTTTCTAGACCTCATTAAGTGTTTATAACATAGCCTGCTAAACTGATATTTTTACCAGGTTCCAGAAAATTTATATTATTTGCCATCTACCCTTTTCCCCAAAATACAAATAGTGATAGTGTAAAAAATCTGTTTTGATTATAAGGTAGATAACGTTTATAATATTACCTACCGACCAGAGTTTCTGCTGAGGTCCAAAATGATGAACATTTACGTTTCAATTCTTATCATCATTTAACCTGGAATTTCACATCTACATTCTAGCAGCGAACTGTGTGTCGCTACATACTTAATCAGTTGCTAGATGTAGTCATGGTTTTCACTGTAAATATACTGCAAAGAGCAGTGTTGCTACCTTTTCAAAATTGCTGATTCGGACATTTTAAAATTAGGATATTTATTTACAATGAGAATAATTATTTTTTATTATTATTATTTATTTATTTATAGTGAGAAGGAAATAAATATTTTACTAGATTTATTATAATTTTATTTATTAATTCATTTATTATTAAAATAATAATTAAACTTTGTCTTCTTTTGCTTTATAAAAAACGTTCAATAGTAAAGTTCTATGTCTCAGCTAAACTAGTTTTAAACAGCAGCAAGATAAAAACAAAGAATTTTACCATTTTGATTAGCACCGGAGGTGTTATTAGTCTCAAGCCTCACTTCTTTGTCGATATTATTTTTCAGATTGTTTGCCGTCGAATGTTGTGTTTGTATTATCAACAAATAAATTAAATATTAGAAGGATAGAAAGAATCTGTATGTAGATATGTATGTTCCTTCCACTGGGAAAAAACAACGGTACCTAGAACCACTAAATTTTGAATACACGAACAGGGAACCTGTCCACCCGAGCATCCGAACTAGTCCACCTCGGAGCCCGATTTCTGAATTTCAAATTCGTTTTTATATGACATTTTGTGCAAATTTAAGAAATTTTTTTATTAATAATTTCAATGATTTGAAAGCGAGTAGTGGAAACACTATTCGAAATCAAATATTTTTTTTTGTCTCCAGCGCGCCAGACTTTTGCCCTCAGACAAAATGTAAAATCTTTCAGTTTTATTGTATTTTATTGCAGGCCTCTGCAAGTGCCCGATCCTACGTAGAGTAGTGTTCAATAATTAGCCATATTGTCTTTCCGTTTTAACCAACGAATTCCGCTATTTGAAAGTAATGTGTTGCCGCTGCGGAAAATCAAATGCTTTTTATCATCTACGCGCTAGCATGTTGCCATTCAGTAAAGCCTAAGATATTCAGCTATCAAATTTATTCTAAAGGCTACTGAGTCTAAAGGCAGTAACCACAGTTAAGAATATTTTTCCTGCTTTTTAATATGATTGATTTAAAATAAAAACGCATTAAAATCGTGTAATGTCACACTGGTTGGACTCATTAAAATCATTAGATGCGTTTTCGTTTTTATGATAACTATTTTAGGCTGAGAGTCACTTAAGCGGCTGATTTCTAAAGAAATAATGTAGCCAATATATAAAAATATATGGCAACAATTAACACTGTATCGGAATTCTAAAGATATGTTCTTATTATAAATATTTTAGGATTTTGCTATTGAATTTTATGCAGCACAGGTGCGTACAGCGTGAAGTTGAAAAACGAAAAAGTTAATAAAAAGACAAAAAAGAGTTGTCTAAGTTATCTTACTAAGAAAACAATATTTATATGATAAATTGAGAAAAGACTAAAAAACAGAGGATAGAAAAATATATGCCGACACTTAATTCTGTATCGGGAATTCTAGTCAGGCGTAGGTGGGAAGAGAGCGATGCTTAATAATAAAGGTAAAAAAGAACCCTCCAAAAATATAGTTATGTTTGCAAAAGTGAGTTTAAGAGCGAACTGGTAACCTGCGAGCTTTGCGACAGCATAAAAAAAAGCATTTATTGTGTATAAAATAATATATATATATTCAAAATTTGTTTAATTCCCGTGATTAAAATTGATAATATATATATGTGTGTGTATATAGTCAGACCGTGTTTAGTTTCCGTGATTAAAATTCAATTTGATATTTATAAAATCAAATTGAAATGTATATCAAAATTTAGTTCAACGCTGCATGCAAATGCAAAGAATACTGTTAATAATATCTGTTAAAAATATCGCTGTCATGTAAAAATATTCACTGTAAAAAAAAAGGATATCTCAAAAAATAGTTTCCGCTGGGTGAACATTTTCCGTTACGTTCTGTGTCGTCAGTTCAAGATTCTGTGAAAGTTCTATAGTTGAATCAAGTTCAGCTACTTCTGTTTTCTCGGTGATGACGAATATCGAAAGATGCTAAAACGTTCCAGTGTTTTTTTTCCTACGCTTTAAAATAAAACATATATATATATATATATACAAACACGTATATAACCATGAATCTAAAACCCGGCTTGTTTGGGTGAAATCTGGCCTGGTAGCAAGAATATCAGAGACTGATGAATTTGTCAGGGTTGCTCAACAATAAGAAAATACACCCTTTCACGTCAATTAGATTTCAGAGGCGAGTGTTAATTTTCAAACTCTCATTTCTCAAAGGTGAAAATAACTTAGTAGAGCAACCACTTCTCGCTAGGAAATTTGAAAAAATGTTAGAAAATACCATTTAGGAAGTACTGCGCCATCTGGTGAGATGATATGAAATCGGAAATTTTGTTTTTCAATCGAACTTAATATGATTATTAATTTTAGTACAAAGTGATTAGCTGTCGATTATTTGTATGCGAGAGATGAACTATTGTTATGAAACATTAGAACTGCAGTGAAGAAACAGTAGTTTTTCTACCGTTGTTATTCATAATTAATTTTTGAGTCAGTTTTTAAAGAGAATGGAATTAAATTCAGTTAAGGAAAGTCAAACTAGTAGTCTTCAGATAATATAGCTAAAGATTAATACACTATTCACCAAAACTCATTTTTCAGACATACTAATTCGATTTGTTTTGCACCAGCAATTTGCAGATTATTCATCTAAATCAATTACTGTGAATTAAAATAGGGTGGACGAAATAGTTTATTATTTGATACATGACAGGTATTGATGTTTTGTGTGTGTGTGTGTGTGTGTGTGTGTAATTGTGCATCGTTTTTTAGTTGTTGCTTATTATAAGCTTTTATTTAGTTCACTGGTAGTTTTTGTTACTGGGATTAAAACATAATCGATTTTTATACTGCTTCTTAATAATTATCGTGTTCAGATTTAAAGTTTGGATGACAATGCCGTGTTGAAGAACATTTTTCAGTATTCGATTTAAATTTTTTATATTTAATGTTGAAACGATCATACATTTCTTCATTTAAAGAACTAAAAAATCTCAGAATTTTGCTGTTTGTAGCGTTGCATAAAGTGGAATAAAAATCTTTTAAACAAAATTTGTATAACGATTGTAACTTAATTTTTGAATTTTTGGCGAATTTTCGAAAATTCACTTAATTTTTTCACTATTTGACTTCCAATTTTTTCTTGATATTATTTTAAAATTTCTATATCTAAAAATGTATCAGGTATAAAGTTTTCAAGTTTTAGTGGATTATAAAACAAACTCTTTATCTTCTTTTAAAGCAAGAATTATGATAAAGTATCATTTGGGCGATTTTTGGCATTTAAAAAAATATGTGGTGCAGTCTGAAGTAGAAGGAGGAACAAAACTGATGATACCGGTCATCGCGTTGCTTGGAACCATACTTTCAAAGGCATGATATTATTATGTCACATGAGTGATGGATAATATTGAGAAGGCGTGGTTGTAATCGTCCGTCTCTTCGTAGGAGGCAAAGGTGGCCCAACTGAAATGAACTCAGCTGTTATTGCCGAGAATGTCACACAGGAGTGCGACGTGTCCGCCTCAGTAAAGTAATGTCTGATGGGCGCATAACGTAGGATATTCTGGATCGTGGAACCCCACGGGGTCTCGGAGGAATGGGGAAAAGAGGTGGCTGACAGTCACAAGGCCAGAAAAACAAAACTTGAAAGCCAAAAAGGGCAGGGCTAGAGCAGAGCAGCGTTGCATTATCACACAATAATTAAATAAACAAAATACTTGTCAGTAATAATAAAATATATACAGTGCATAATTAAATAAAAATTATGTACAATTCATAAATAAAAATTATGTACAATTCAGTGTAAAGAGAAGAACTCTGTGCAGGTGTATTTAAGATTACAGGAGTTAAACGGGGAAGTTAGTGTTTCGAGAGAGGTGAGCAGCATAGGGGCAAATGTCACTGTCTTCTGCAAGTAATGATTCTAAGAAAGCGATTTTGAAATTTCTGAATGTTGATTATGTTATTCTTAGACACAGTTACTCAGGCGGCCGAAGCGTAAGCAATAATTGGCCTAAGAACCATGATACACAAAAGTATTTTCTTGTTTAAATTCAGATTAGAGTAACTTCCGATGAGAGGCATGAGAATATTCATAACACGCATTGCTTTACTGCAAATTTTGTTGATGTGATCGCTCCAGTTCATTTTTCCGTTTAATGTGATTCCCAATATTTTGCTTTTCTGACTTGTAGGACCTCGACGTTAAAGAGAGACAGTTTTCTGCTGACAGGCGAATTTGCCTTTTCCCTTCGTTGTGACTTCAAATAAAATAATAATAATATAATAATATATTTGACTTGTGTGCGTTGATGGAGATGTGTCACAAGGTGCACCATTCTTTTATCGAAGGGATAATATCTTGCAACTTCTTGACTGCGTGATTGGCATTAGCAGCCTTCACAGCTAAAATTGTGTCGTCCGGGTAGCATCCCAAAAATTGAGTATTGTCCAACTGTAGCTTGAGGAAGTCTGCGACAAAGAATAAATATAAAATGGGGCCAAGGATGGATCCTTGGAGGACCCCAGCATTAATATTCCGAAGATCAGGGTGCTCCTTCCCACATTGAAATCCCTTCCTGTGATGAGTGATATAACTAATTGGATGAGCTTTCTGTGAAATCCAATTTTGATAAGCTTGTAAATAAGCCTCTCATGCCAGACGCGGTCGAAAGCTTTCGCCACGTCCAGCATGAGTAAGGTAATGTAATTTCTATTACGCAAAGCCGCGCCAATGAACTCAATGAGCCTTACTAGTTGTTGTGTCGTGGAAAGACTTTTCCTGAACCCATGCTTTTTTACATTCATAGAACGTTCGAGCTGCAAACAACTCGAATCTACTATTAATAGCGCACACCTTGGAAATGCGCCGGACTCCCTCTTAACCCACCAATGCGCACGTATTTAGGTGCTTCCACAATAATGTGGCCAAGCTTAAGTCGGCTAAGTGTCCGCCAATGGAAAAAAAAGAGTGAGATAAATAATCTTCTTGTGCGGGACTCTTAAATTTCTGACTTCCAAAAATGTATCCATTATATAAAGATCTGAAGTTTTCGAACGTTATATAATAAACCCTTTTGTCACTTTTAAAACAAGAATAATAAAATATATTAATTAGCCTGTTTTTAGAATTTTTGAAACTAGCCGCCTTTTGATAAGCTTCTTTTTTTCCCCTCGCTCTTGGGCAAAACTATTTTGCCCAAGAGAAACTATTTTGCTATAACGCTTCGGCAATCATCAATTTTTTAAACGTTTTCCTCGTAAGCTGTCAAGCTCAAATATTTTCCACATACTCGTTATAGGTGACAATACAGTGTGGTGCAGCGATATGTTTTGAAAATTATATTTAGATGTTTTTATTTTAATAATTTACATACATATCTAAACAGAGAAAAGATACTATCTCTTAGTTGGGACAATAGTAGGTAAAAGAAGTCATGTTGTCATTACTGGCGCTGAACTCCGGGATTATAATAAATGCATCCATTTCTTTGACCCATATTTCTTCATAGGCTTGCCGATTTGGGCATGCCGTATGATAGCAGTAGCGTTAATAGAAAGTACTTTTATCAGCACTTTTTTATTTATTTTTTTATTTTGCCGTCTTAGATTAAGAAATACTATAATCCCTATAGTGAGCGAATTAATTTGTAATGTCTAGTTACTTTCAATGTGATTACTGAAATAAGTGCAGAAACCAGACAGGAAAAGGGTGAAAAAAAACCCTTTATTAGATTCTTTAAAATTCACAATGCGTCGACTTGACGCTAACAAACTACGCCTTGCTCGCGCGCTAACTCCAATGACAAGAACTAAACTTTAAATTCGGAGATATTGACAGATCAGTAGATTTTTCCCCAGGGCTCAGATAATCCTGTTACCTAAAACCGCGTCAAAGTCTAATGGCAGCAGAATAATAGCAGTTACGACAGTACAGTTATCAGAGCAGCAGAATCAGAAGCTCACGCTACAGAGATACCGTAGATTCCCACTCTCTCTAACTTTCCCTTCTAGAGCTCAGAATTTAAACCTTTTTACTGGTAGAAATTGCATTCCTTCACGCGCGCTACCAAATTTACATATTCTGGCATTGACAATTAGGGGAATGAAGGCTTATAGGAAAGAAAGCATAAACGTAACTTGTTATTCAAAATAAATATAAATCCCTACAAGTTAATTTGAACTCGAAATGAGTCCGTTTGTGATCGGAGAAATTTTCAATCCCCAACTTTCTCCGTAATAACACACACACACAAAAAGTGGTCTATTTGCTGGGTAATGGTTGTAGGCAGAAAGAGTATTGGGGAAGCCATGGAATGCCTCAGCAGCGCCTTCGAGTCTAGATGGCGTCAGCGATCGATTTGGGATTGTCTTTTCCCGGGAAACCGGATTATTTTCTTTTCGTGATCTTGCTAACGTATGCTGCCAGCATTACCGATTTTAGCATGCGGAATTTTTTTTTTTTTTTGATACTTGAATTATTCTTTATTGTAAGGCTTAATAGTGTTTCTGTAGCTATGATTCTTAACAATTTCGTACAATATCACGTTGATAATGGAGAAAACACTATTAAGTTATTATTATCTTTAAGTTCTAGCCTTACATCATACTATTATTATTATCTTTACGTTCTAGCCTTACATCATGGTACTGAAGGAAAGCTAAATACGCATCCACTCCTCCAATATTCAAAATTAGAGTGAGCATTAAATGGTCGAATGGGTAAAACGTCTGAATACTGAATAGTTCTTTAGTTTCGATTTGGTGATTGAACTGATGTGCCATTTTCTTGGTTTTTCACATATATAACATGAATATGATTCAGTTTCCTTAGAAAGTTCTTCACCAGGGGTTTCTTCTAAAACAGATAGCGTTCCCGTGTTCTTTCGTAATCAGTTAAACAAAAGTAGAGCGTCATTATGAAGCATTTCAACCAATACGGTGTAAAGCAGAAATGGCCAAAATCTATTGATACGAGGGCCAATTTAAATTGTGTGCTGGCTTCGCGGGCCGCATGAGATATTTTGTTAACCAGTATTGAAGTACATCTTGAAACGGAAATTCTGCACGACAGTGTTTTCGGAACTGGGAAAAGAATAAAATGTTGTCTCTAGAAGTCGTTAATTAATGCCAAGCAGTTGCGTTATTTAGTCTTTTAAACTAAAAATATACAGTTTAACATAATTGCAAGCCAGTGTGTCTATTAAAAACATTCTAATATTTTCCAATGGTTAGTAGATTTTTTATGACACATCATAAATATCAGCTGTTCCCTAAATTTATTTTCAAAAGGTGAATCTATGATAGTAGTAGGCATGAAAAAAATACGCAGATTAAATCTACAATGTCTGTGTTAATTTTCTTGCAAAACTTAAACTTTTCATTTTTAACTAATTAAATTATAATCAATATTTTTTAATCAGGATTCTTTGCTAGCTAGGATATTTTCTAGATACAGTAAAATGTATTTAAAAAAAACATTCCATTCAGAATTTGAGAATGTTTTCTTGAGATTTTCCACCTCATTTTAAAGAAATTTTGTAATTAGAAAGTATTTTAGTATCAACATTTAAGAAAATAAAGCATTTATCCACTTTTCTTAAACATCTTCTACAGGTAAAACAAATTTACAGCATCCAGTATATTTTTAAATGTATTTGTTTTTAACTCCAGTAAAACTTCACGCGATTCTAATTCATCTCTTATTACTTCGTTAATCTTTATATTTTTTATGCAATTACTTGATCGAAATTTTAGAAGTGCGATTCTGATTTTTGTGCTATTATTGATTCAAATTTAGATACAATTTATTTCGCATTAATGTTGATTTCATGGAAAATTTGTGTATATTTTCCAATTGGCGTTTGCATGAAAATAAAGGAAAGAACCACAGTTAAACAAAGTGTTTCCAAAAAAACGTAGCTAATATCTTGCGAGAAAAAGTTCCATTAATTATCGGATAAAACTGTGTAAGACATTACATATGGGAAGGGCTGCTTATCTGCGTGCATCTCCTGCAAATTGACATATATCAAATATAAGCTATAGCTACCCAAGAGTTAAGGAATGCATTGTTGCAATAATTCTAGTCAATGCTAAATTTCTTAAATTTTGGTGGATAAGGCCACACTAAGTCGGTAGAATAAATTTTGTTAATCTTGCTTTGGCCTACATGTCCCCTGAAGATCGCCAGTTGGCCCCTAGTGGTCTAAAACAAAAAATATTGTTACTAGAAAAATACTGTGCTCCAGGTCCAAAAATATAACTTGTTAAATAAAACCAAGCCTAATAGTACTTTATAAAGATTATGTAAAGCTTAAGTAATTTGATGTACGTACAGTGTAAGTGTAATTTCACCTCTCATAAGCACTGCAAGCAAATCGAAAGATTCACGTAAGGGTGTTAGGTAACAGATTGCGTGGGTGCTGCAGAATGGGGTGTACGAGGCAGAGAAGCGATAATCTTTATTAATATCTTAAATTTTCTAGATCTGTCATCAAGGCAGACTGTCACTAACAATTAACTTCATCTGTGTCTGCTTTCCTGTTTCTCAAAGGGCGGGTTGCACAATCTTCTGGGGCTACTGTGGTAAGCTTGAAATATGCCCTTTGCTTGACTATTTTTTGTTATGCAGTTCTATATAAACAGTCGAAGTATAGTGCAAATCTGCCCTAAATGTGTGTGCTGTACAAAATGAGAAAATTCTCCTCCTAAAATAAAACTTTATGTACGCTTGTTTTTCCTGATAATATTTGTATTTGTCCAATAACCCAAATGATTCCCAACATTCTTTGTTTGATAGTACCGTACACTGAACACTTGAGATCTCATGACGCTGTGATTATTATTCCTTATGAAATGTGCGCTTGATTTATTCCATAAGTTATTTTGGGGGGGGAGGAGATTGGCAGACCCACTCGTTCTACCTGATCAGTTTTTGTGTTTCGATTTCACTTTTCCTCTGCTGCTTCACTTCTCCTCCTGGTCCGACTATAAAACACTTGATTCTGACAACGAATATGAAAGCAAATGTTTTAATGCGCTATTCGCGATCGTGAAATATAGATATCGCTCAAAATTTCAAACTTCAGAAGAACAGTGCTGAAAATTTTCTCGCTACAAAACACGCTCAAAAGCAATGAAGGCAGCAATGGTAACTATTACAGCTATGATAAAAGACTTTTCAATTTATCTTCCAGTGACCCATTACAAAGATTAGACTAAATTTGGTTGCTGGTGCTTACAGTTTGCTCCAGCGTGCTTAACAATGAAATGAATTAATGGTTTCATGGTAAATATGCAATAAAATATTGTGTAGAGTCTTTCGGGATGCAAAAAATTTCCAATTTAAATTTAACCGTTTGACTACTAACGGAACATGTATATCCCACTAAAAGTTGAAAAATTACTGCTGCGTTAAAAAGTACTTATAATCTCCTTAATGTTGGAGATTATCTTCCAATAGTTGGAAAATCAAGACACCGCTGTGCTCCTCGTACACAAATGAACGTAGAAAAAAGAACAAATAGGAGTTACCCAATGTATAATGTTGGGTTATGCAAAGAATGCTTTACCCTGTACCATACGATGTAAAATCTGTTTCATGTAATAAAGTTTTCCAGAGTAATAAGTGTGCTTAAGTCGATCGCTACGTGTGGAATGTATGTATCCTACCGTTAACTACGGTTGAGACGTATGTGTCCCAGCCTTTGGCTTGAATACCGTTCGTCAGAAAAATTCCAAATGCTAAATTTACGTTATTTATGACATACTCGTTTCGCTTGAATAGAAAACGGAATAATGTTTTTTTTTTTAATTCGTTGTCAAAGGGTTAAAAAAATTCCAGCGCACGTTTCTTCTGACTTTTCAATGCACCTGTATGTCACGACACAGATGTTTGAAAGGACTGTTATAATAAGATAATAACGAAAATTAGTAAAGATTAATTTTCAAAAATAATAAATTTGACGGGCACACGGACATATATGTACAGACAGGCAACTATTTTTAAACAGCTACTTCTTGATTAATGTGTACATGACAGGCTGTGATTATAACAGAATGCGCATTCAATTCATCGTTTAAAAAATGAAATTGCGGTTATTAAAGAAGGATGAAATTCGGCAGAAATATTGCAAACGACTTCTTTTCTTACTGAAGCAGTCTCTTCTCGGCAGGCTTCAGAATTCATCATTATTGATTTTCAGAAAGCAAGCACTTTAAAGGGATCATAACGCTGTTTCTTCGGAAAGAACGTTCCATAAATCACTCTGTGATGTTAATGGGCTAATTTGAAATTTAATTCCTTGTCATAACGAGTAGTGGCATTTCTTTTTTGACACCCATTATTACCTCAACTTTAAATGTTTGCTAAAATTGCTTATATAATAGGAAAAAGCTCAGGTTGTGGAAGATCAGCGTTTCTCAGCCGGATTTTTCCAGAACACTAGTTTTCCTCAGAAGATTGTAAGAGGTCCTGTGAGAAAAGATAATACATTAACTAATCATAATACATTGCTTATTTAGGAGTTCCATGACACATGAATGTTATTCGAGAGTTTTGTAGGAATAAAAAAGTTGTGCTGCTTTATAGAGGATAGCCTCAATAATGTGCTGAAATGCTGTATAAAAGGAATTAAATTTCATGTGATTTTACATGTCAGTATTACTTTTCTTTTAGGTTTCGAAGATCAGAAAACTGAAAATGCAAAGTAAATATTTTTCTAGGGGAATAAAATGATCAAGTATTTCATGGAATGTTGTTGTTGTACTGGAATTTATAAGACAGTTATAAACCTCCTGTGCAGTTTTTTAAATCGTAAATATATTTTATAATTAGGCTGTATCTTTGAATCTGATGGCTGCTATTATTAATTTATAGAGACAATTAGGCTTTATTTGGTTCTGCATTCGTTTGCAACGGAAGGGTCTTAATTTACATTTGGTTTTGATTATGTGACTACGGCAAAGCCTCGAGGGCTATCTGACTAACTGGAGTCATGCCTTCGTAGAGGACTTTCTAAAGGAAACTGGCTCTTATACACGTTACACATAGGGAAAACCACGAAAACGCCCATACAGCCAGTCTCTTCTCGATATTCGAACCTCGGACCGCGCTACCAGTGTTCAGCGACTTTACCGCTCGGCCGCTGGTGGGCGGTCTTCATTTACGACGGCCTACAGATGTTTAATGAATAAAACCATTGATCGCTGGTAATTCATCTCGGGTTAATTTCTGACGAATG
>KK117392.1:246126-327426 GCA_000611955.2 Stegodyphus mimosarum
ACCTCTCTGCATATCTGGACTTGCGATTGGCCTGCCTCTAGCCTCCCCACAAATCGCCACCTCATTCCATCATCTACACGTTGGTGGTTGCTCATTTTTACTGTTCCGGTGTGAATTTAACCGATTGCTGCAAGATAAAACCAAGAAATTCGCCGAGGTGTGCTAGCGAACGCAATTCGTCTTACCTTCCACCGTGCTTAAGCCTGTTTTTCTACTGGCTTCGCCTACACACGCGTATACGCGTACGTAATTGCTGTACAAGATTTGCATTTTTATATAGAAGCAGTGGTTTTTCCTTCAGTTCAGCTCTTTTCATGCAGTTCGATAAAGTATGCAAATTCTTTTAATTTATTTCACCAGTGTACCACAAGATTATGAACTAACTAGAGTAAGTAGAGTCACTGAGATTAACTGAATGCAGAAAGCAAGGAGATGATGTGTTAATGCGATAACTAGCATAGGATTTAATGCCGTGTGGCTTTTTTTGTGTGTGTGTGTGTGTGTGAAATTTTTTTATTCTTCTGTACATACCAAATATTGAAAAACAAGGCTTGACAAATTTCTCTTTATATTAGTATAATAAATTTTTTTGTGTCAGTTGGGCAATATATTAGGTTTGAGTTTTGAAATGTTTCGCGAAGGTATAAATAGCCCGGTGTAGTAACCTGTAATGTATCCTTAAGCCTGTTTTCAATAATTTTGCCTCCTTTGACTGCTTTTAATAATTTTCAAGGACCGTAAACAAATGATAGGAACTTCTCTATATTTTTTTAATACGTTCAGAATTGGTCTATCATATGTGTCATAAATAAAGCTTTTTTACTGCTAAAATAAGCTGTTCCACTGATGTTACGGATCTTTATGTTTGGAGTGTTCATGAGGTATACTGAAAATAAAAAAATTGAATGGCAATTTCTAAACGCTTGTAAAAGGATACTAACTCCTTAATTTCAAAATTTTAAATTGTTAAAAAACTCAGCCAAGTAACTATCACTTGAAATATATAAATTTTTCTGTTGAAAGTTCGAAAGAAAAAATAAACGAAGTTGAATTTATTTATGTATGAATTAGCGAAGTCATTAGCGAAGAAGCCGTGATGAAATCGAGTAAACTGAGACTGCGCATGTGTGAATTTCTGACGTAGTGATGCGCAATCGTGTAGCTTGCGTCAGCTAATGATTCATCATCTACTTGGTCTTTTTTAGTTTTATCGTCATACCAAATGTAGGGCAAGGAACTCCCGTAATAAAAATGCTTGTAAATGTCACTTACATTGGTTTAACAGAGATCCCACCTAAGAATTTAAGCGCATGTTGTTTGCTCGTCAGGAATTTTAGCAAAATCTTCTCTTTTAAAACAGTGAAGTGAAATGCACCGACGTCTTGCGATGTCTGGAGTTTAATAAATGTTTCTATTTATAAAATGTGACTCCGTAATTGGATTTCATTTTGTTGAATGAAACGTCTAGCACACTGCGTCATAAAGATGTATTTTTTCATCACCGTATTTTTGTAATGGAGATTTAGTTTGTACTCAGATTTTTTAGGCATCAAAGCTTTTTAAACTGTGTTTTGGCAAGTAATTTATATTTAAATGTAATTTATTTTATTATTGAAAAAGTTGATCAGTTCAAAATATTTCAGTCAAAATACTCCTCAAAGACGATGAGCTATCTAGAGTAACTTTATTTCTCACTAAGATGAACTGAATGCACAGAGCAAGGAGATGATGTATTAATGCGATAACTAGTATTGTTTTCAGATTTAATGCCGTGTGGCCTTGACTCGTGAGAATGAAGAAATGACGAGTTTGTAAATACTCTAATTACTGACTACGGTATATTATAATGCAGTGCTGGATTAAGGCTTTTAACTAGAGTTATCATGTTTTAAAAACGAGAATCTAGGATCATACATGTCTGCGGGGGGGTTGCTTTTTTAGGCTGCTTATGTTTTGCATTATGTCTACTTTTAAGATTATGTTGACGGCCGGGTTTTTTGTTTCTCCCTCTTGCATATTTTACCCTGGATGTTTTTTCCTTAGAAACTCTTCATTAGGTTTAATATGTTCATAAAAGTCATATCATAAATACATAAAATCATTATGTATCACAAGAATATTTGGAAGACTTTCGAATTTACAGTTCTATACTTTTGATACCTCTAATCGACCTTTTCTGGAAACTGAATATCGTTCATAGTTATACTGAAACATTTAGCGATGAAACTGATATAACAAGATGGATAATCGCTCTGATTTAAAAATTTCGATCTCGGACACAGCCTCGGTCGTAATTACAAATACCGTACTATTGGGGCTAATACCGAGCATTTAGAACCGTACTTCCAACGTAGCCCCGACAAAATTTAAATAGGTGCCTCTTTATATAAGTTACTTCTAATGAAATTTTATAAATAATGTCACCTAAAATTTTTATTAATAACAGAGAATACAATAAGAATTGTATAAAAAAATCCTGGTAAATCATACATATACTAAAATATATGTAAATATATATAATTAGATTCATTAATCAATGTTAAAAAGTTTTAGATTTTCGTTTTCAGGTTTTTCATATTAGAAAATTGATCAATAGTGTCTTTGAAATCTAACCTTTCCCGAGTAACGTTTTCTACGGCAGCCAATGCTAAAGACCTTGGCCTTTCTTGTTCTGTTGAAGTTCTTGTACAATTTTAACTTTTAAAACAGAGAAAGATCACCTGTTGTGTTACTCACAGGCATAGTTAAGTGAATTCTTAACGTTATTTTGGTCTTAAGAAAAAAGGATGTTGTGTTGTTATTTTTTATTAAGTGGCACATATTGTTGGAGATTCGAAATTGCTTTTTCTCATCATTAAAATAAATTACACCATATTATCATCTACAGGGGATGGACAAAATTATATAGAAATACCCCGTAAAAACTAAAATGTTGAGCGGAAATACTTATTCTTGCAAAAGCTGTTAGTGGCGCTGATGTGTTTGCTCACTAACAGCACCTCTACAACATCCTCAATACGTCGCAAGTGTCATTCGTTATCGAGGCAGTGTTCTATGCAGTTGGGAATGCATCATGCCGGAGCTAAATCAATTCAAACTTGAGCCAATTGTTGGGACTCGTATAATGGATGTTTCCATAACTATGGTAGCAGAAGTGTTTGGTATTTCAAGAGGAAGTGTCTAAGATTTTTAACTCATACAGGAAAACGGAAAAGCCGCATCCGCTAAATCACAACGCGGACGGAAATGTGTGTTGAGTGATCATGATAGACGACCACTGAAGAGGATTGTGATGAAAACTACGAGCCGCAAAAGTGACTGCTGAACTGAATGTCGCCCTCGCAAAGCCGGCCAGCACCCAAGCAATACGAAGTGAGCTCCACAAGCAGGTTATTTTGGGGCGAGCTGCAATTCAAAAGCCACTCATCGGTGATCAAATTGTCTGTAAGAGGATAAAATGGTGCCTGGACAAAAAACCTGGTCATAAAACCAAGTCATAAAACCTTGACTGTAGAGCAGCGGAAGACTTATTTGTTCGAATGAGTCTTGCTTCACATTGTTTCCGACTTCTAGGCGAGTTTACGTCTGGCAAACGCGCCGTCCCCCAATCGTATGATAGAGAATGTTTGCTACAAAGAGTGAAACATGTTGAGGGTTCAGTCATGATATGGTCAACTATATCGTAGTATTCCATGGGACCCATGATTGCTGTGCAAGGTCACATTACTGCCAAGGATTATGTGACCATGTTGGCTGATAACGTCCATCTCATGATATAAATTTTGTTCCACACTGGTGATGCCATATTCCAAGCCAACAGAGCCCCTGTTCACACAGCTGACATATCCAGGACTGATTTTCTGAGTATAAGGGTGAACTTTCATATTTATCATGGCCGCCACAGTCACCAGATTATTAAGCCTTTGTGGGCTATTTTGGAGAGAAATTTGCGTGAGCGCTATCCTCCGCTATGATCATTAACTAAACTTGCCAACTAGCTTGAAATCTGATGTCGGATTTTGCTAACGCCTCATTTTCAATTTTGTTGTATTTAAGCTTTAAATCCTACGCGTACGCACTTTCATCGGTTTGTAGAAAACTTTATAGGAATATGTAGTAAACTTTGTGGGAAACTTATATAAGTCGTTGTTGGATGCATTCATCCTTGTCAGTATTTTATCTCGTATTTATTTTAGTATATTTTATAGAATTCTGAGAAAACATAAATAAAATAAATTGTAGAACAAACGGGAAAATGTTTAAGGTGCTTGTTACAATATTGTAGCTCGAAAGAATGAAGAGTAAACTATAAACATGCATGTACAACAGGAGTAGCAAAAGCCAGCCCGCTGGTCAAATGCGGCCCTTCTAGTTGCTTAAGGCAGTCGATTGTACATACGTTTTCATCTCTTCCCTATCCGATTTTGTACGCAAACTTCAAAGATCAGCAACAAAGGGCACATTTATTATTACATTTATCTATGCATATGCGCCTATATACGCATGAATATACACTAGCGATCAAATTAAACAAAAAACACTAGCATATGCATTCCTAGAAGTGTGATCAGAAAAGTTAACTTAGGAAAAGAACACTTCACCTCTAAATTTTTATTTAAAAACGAAACAGTATACATGACAATCATTTTATGATCACTAGGAACAGATCCCGTATTTAGCATATATCTTTTAAATTGTAATTTATAGAAAGTATTTTATCAGAGAGGTGTTTCCCTCCTCTGTTCATCGCATCGTGCAAACAATAGGGTCACCGCAAGAGCTTATCATAGCCCTGCCTGCATGA
This sequence comes from Stegodyphus mimosarum, assembly GCA_000611955.2. NCBI lineage: Eukaryota > Metazoa > Arthropoda > Arachnida > Araneae > Eresidae > Stegodyphus > Stegodyphus mimosarum. Next base: position 250,931 of record KK117392.1, read on the forward strand.
TGCACTAAAAAAAGACCTTTTTGGCCTCGAGTTAAAAGTATTTTTCATCCTTAATATACAGTATGCATATTTCGAGTTGTCAGGTATACATAGCTTCGTGCAGTGTATACTCCTGCAGTATGTAATACCGATTTTGCTAGTTTATCAATTGTTATAATAGTATGCATTTATATTTCTTACCTAAATATTCTGTATTATTGCAGATTTGTTAAAAATATTTTTATTTTTAAAAGTTTCTTATCACTTAATTTTCATATTTTTTTCCTATGCTAATGCCGGGCCTATCTGAATTACGGCCCAAGATATTTGTTTGATTTGTATAATGCTTAATCCGGCACTGATTCAATGAACATTTATATAAGCAAGCATCAGATAATGAGTATTTACATAGCAGCACAAATTAATTGCAAATAAACAGTTTTAGGCTTAATGCACAACTATTTGACCTAGACTACATAAAATGTGCTCATTTGTGTGCAGTACATGTTAGTGTGAAACTGTAATTTTCTTGACAATCCTATAAATTCATAAATTACTAAAAATGAGGAAATTTCGGATCTAATTTTTAGGCACCAGGAATTTCTAAGTTTAATAAGGTTAAAATGATAGATTATGTTTCATTTATAAAATCAGCTGTTATAGTAAGTCTCGTAGTTAGAACTTCTTTGAGTTCTTGTAAAAACTGTAGTAGCTTATTTTATATTCTGAAGCACCGATAATTATTATGGCTAATTATGAAAATGATTAGATTTATTTTTGCAAGGCCACAACATTTGAGAGATGCAAAGTTATAACAGGGAGGAAAATTTAAATTTTGAATGCAGTTCCTTAATTCCCCTTCCTACACTTCTTTACAGAATTTTTGCATTTTAATCTGGAAATTACTGATGTATGTGTTCTGGTTATAATGAGAAAGATCGAAAATGTTGCGGTAGAAATCATTAAATATACGTGCACTCATATTTTATTCAGCTAGTAGAATTTTATTATGTATCTGCTTATAATCTCACATTCAAAAGTTTTTTCCTCTCGCAGTCTGGAAGCCTTTACAGGGATAAAAAATCAGTCTGTTTTAGTTATGGCTTATGAATTAAATTAATTAATTGACTTTCTTGTTTTAGTATTGAGTTGTGACTTAACCTCTTGATGTGTATTATTACTAGAATCAGACTCAGGAAACGATCATGGCCGGAGAAAAAGAGCTCTTGTAACTAGCCAAGTCCTCCGGCACCTTATAGGACACACTACTAGTTAGCTCAGTTTTGATTTATAACATCCCTATGGATGGAGTTTAAGATTCTCGTATCCTTTTCTTCTCTACCATTAGCCTCTCAAGGGAATTTTCGGCTCCACGGTTTTTTAAGTACTCATGCTTCAACGATATTACATCTGTGCCTCTCCCGGAGTCCAAACCCGTACCCAGTGTTGCATATACATTATAGTTACCAATGTTACGGCAGCCTGCTAAGTCAACCACTGTACTGATTAGGCTGTTTCATCAATTTATGTATTTTTTATGTATAAATATTTCCGCTTTACATGTTTGCATAAATTAAAATATTGTTATTCAAAATTTTTCATCTTTCTTCAAAATTAATGCATATTTTCTTAACTTTTTATAGACAGTGAAATCTCATATAATTTCGTATACAGTGTCGCATGGCAACCATCTCCTGTGGTTGACTACCTTTTGAGTATGACTAATATTTCTGAGAACTTAAATATACACTGTTATTGAACATGGCCTATTTGAGAAGATCACTTCTGTAGAAGTGATAGGGAGTCACAGATGGGCTTATCTAAAAGCTACCGAGCTTATCTGAAACCACAGGCAAGCATCTTCCAATGCAATGAATAGCCATCCGTGGTTCTGGACAACTTCTCTTTTCACTGGAGGCGGTCTCCTTAGAGAACGCGACTGTTCAAAAACTGTTACTGAATGTAAACTTCAGTATCAGTTTTTCTGCATCTCCTGAGATTTTGTGCATGTTCATTAAAATTTTTTCTAGAAGTGGTTTTCTGCTGAAAGTGGTCGTCATGGAATTTTCTTTGTATTTATATATTTTTAAGTATTTGAACAAAACATTAGAAGGAGCAATAAAAAAATATATTTTTTCCTCTCGCCTTTTCTAAACATAAATAAACAAATGCGTATTTCGAAGCATTTTCCGCTCTTGAAAATTTTTACCTTGTCTTTCCCAGTGTCGTCGGAGTTGTCTTTGTTAACTTTCATTTTTATTTATGAAATGCTTCAAGATTTGAAAATAACATTGTTGGCATTATTCTGATGCTTAAAATGGAATTATAATGTATATGCTACAGTATTCTTAAGCCGATTAATCTCAAAAGCATTCTAATTTGGTTAACTTATGAATTCTAGCTATTTTTATCTTAGGTTGCCCTTATATCATAAAGAAATCCTTTTTAAGGAAAACTTGTAGAAAAATTACATTGGTTACAGAGAATTCTTTTCATAATGTGCTTAATGAAGCAGAAAACTATTTTTTTTAATTTTATTGCTTTTTTTGTCATCTGTGTATTGTGTGTCGCAGGCAGGGCCAACGCTAGAAAATGGGCAAGCAATGTGACCGCACCGGGCGGCGGAATTCAAGGCAAATCCAAAATTTTTAAAATTTAGAAAGGAATTGAGCTGCAGAATTTCGGATTTGGGGAATTTGCAACAGGTGGCAAAACGTCTAGCGCCGGCCCTGGTCCCAAGAAAATTTTCCTTATGTTTAAACAGAAAAAGAATTAGTCATGCTTACTTAATCTCCTGATTGCTATGAACATGATTCAGAGAGTGCTTCAAACATAACAACCAGGAAATTGTATTGCGTAGATTTCTAAACATTTTTATCATAGGAAAATTAAATTACAGCAATAAAGGTATCTTAACAAACAAATATTTTAGTAAGTGTATAATAAAATCTTAATCTTCCCTTCCTTTTACTTTTATTCCTACGGAATTAAATTTGTTTTAAAATTACTCCTAGTTTGTTATTATTTTTAACGTTTTAAATGTATTTTTAAATGTTTAAAATAATTCCAAACCCCAAAAATATTTATTGCAAAATTAAATATGTTTAGAATAAAATTCTGATTATCCGGGAAGTTTGGAATATCGAATGCTATGGTTTAAGTTTTCTTCGGTCTTGTTAGAGGAATAAGGAATTAGGAGAAGTAACGAAATATGTTTATGTTCTTGGAAGTCTTAATACTTTCAGAGATTATCGCCTTCACATCTTTTGATGTGCTTATTTTTTTTAATTGTCTATCCCTATTATATCAAATTATTAAACCTGAATATTGCAAACGGCTTTATGCGCATTTGTAAACAGTTTAAACCAATTTTATTCAAACTTTATCGAAGTGCGACCCCATAAAAAGGGAAACAACCCCAATCAGAGCCTCAGTCCTTAGTTATATATCGTCAATTCACATTTTTTAGGAATTTTATTCCACTATCAATTTTTGCGACCCCAAATGAATCGCCTCGCGTCTCATGGTTTGAATAGCATGGTTTAAAGGAATCTTATCATGTTCCTTCTCTAGACTTCGATATTAGTGTGTCTTACTTATAATAAGCGTACATCATTTACAATAACAGATGAAGTTTAAGTTTTATTAAAAGAAATCATATGAAACTTCCGTAAAGCGCCCACTCACAGCTGCTGACGAGTTTGGTTTCGTTTGAAACTAGTAGCTTTAGCGAATATAACTGTTGCTAATCTTTCGTAAGTGTTTGTTTATAGAAATATGGTTCACATTCATAGCTGATCGTCTTAAGGGATTTTATTATAAATGGATGGCTTTGAAATAAATCACTATTTGATTAATACATTTGTGGGAATATTATGAAGTGGATCAAATCTAGAAAAATAATCAATAATTGAAGTGTTAAAAAATGTGTATTTGCTAAAAGTCATTATACTAGATTATCAATGAAGAGCTATTTTTACTTTACTGTTTTAAATGAATGAAATAACATACTGTTTTAAACGAATGAAATGTATTATTATTTTAATTATCATTGGTTTATCATTGCTTTATTTAGAAACATTAAAGATGGCATTTTAAATTTGCATTCAAAAGCAGATGATGAAAACTGCGTATTCCATGTCATAAATGAAGTTGTTGGTGATTTAATGATGACAGACACATTACGTAGTTGTTGTTGTAAGTGACATCAAAATAAGCCCACGATTGCGCCTGTCGTTGGCAAGAGCCTTAAGCACCATATATTATGTAGTATATTTTATTAGCAATAGATATCTTCACGAATCCTGTCGTAAGAAAGCCCTCAAAGACCACAATATATCTTTAGAATTCTTAGAATTCAGGAATTCTGAATTTAATTACGAAAAAAAGCTTATGTTTCTTTAAATTCAAAAAGATTTTAACGCTTTCGATTTTAAACATTGAAATACACTTGTGAGTCATTGCAAAAAATAGAAGATAAGTATAAAGTTATCAAATAAGAAATGAAAAAAGGGGGAAAATATTTTACTGAAAAAGGTTCTTATAATTACCCTAATGGATAAAAATTACTTTCTAGTTGGGGGAGGAAGGGAATCTGAAAAGGTTTTTCGTCGATGTATTTTATTTTATTTTATTTTATGTATTTATTTAAGAAGTTAAAAAACAGTATCTCAGCCCGCCGTCTCTGAAAGCAGTTTTTCGTATAACGAATATCGAAACTATTTTATTGACTGCAAATAAGTACTTGAAAATTGAATTGAAATTCTGTGGTATGTTATTACAATCTGTTAAAAAGAATTATCTTCCGATTTATATGTTTGTCGATATAATATATGCCAATAAAGATTCTATCACTTCGTTAATAATAAATGTATGTTAATACAGCTATATAAACATATGCTAATATGCGTATACTATATGTAATAATACACTGCATGTCTCCAATAACTGTTATGCTAAAAATTGCGCATATATTTAATTTTGCTAATTCTGCTTTGTGTATGCAATATATAGTATAGAGTGCGTCAGAAAAATGTGTACATATATCTAACTGTCATATAGAATTTATTTTTCTACCTGCAAGGTTAAATTTTTAAGGAAACGTTATGTTTCCACAACAGGTAGCAGCAGACTTTTCGATTGGTAAGCAACCCTAGTTAGTGCCAAGAGAGTAGCATCGACATGGCGGACGTACGTTTGAGGTTTCAAGATCGGAAGCAGTTTATTAAGTAGTACTGGAAGATTGAGCATGTTGCTGCAGTTCAGATGCAATAGAGATGTGAGTATGGGAGTGATCCACATTTAAACATAACAGTTACACGTCTGCGAGAAAAATTTGAAATTCATGAAACATTGTGTTTGTGCATAAAAACCGATCAAAGCGACCTCGCACAGCTTCAAATGATGAATCCTGAGTTGCGGGTTGAAGTATCTCAGCGTTCACACACACACACACACACCCAAAAGCAAAATTCAATGCGAAGATCATGTGAGACTAGTTAAGCGTTAGCTGTCTGCTACGCATTCTACAGTAAGGCATGTGGCGTGTGTACATTCTAAGGCTATTGCAACATCTAAATGATGACGACGCAAATTGTGGAGTACAATTTTATGTATGGATTTAGAAAAGGGTTATACGTGAACCGTGTCTTTATGGGCAATATTGTTTGGTCGGAGGAAACACAATGTAAACTTAATGGAACTGTCAAAAGGCATAATTGTATGTACTGGGTTGAAGATAATCCCAATATTACTGCTGAAAATTATGAATTTGCATGGTGTAAATGTGTGATATGATTTGTCTCCTAGGAGACTCATTCAGCTTTCCCGTTTTGAAGGTACTGCAGCTAGAGAAAAAGTACCTAACACTGCTTGCTGATTCCATTTTCCCTGCCTTTCGTGCAATGCACAGTAATGACAGATTTTACTACCAACAAGATGAATCCCCTCCGTACTATCATAGAGATATGTTTGCATACCTGGATCAAAATGTACCAAACCAGTGGATAGGACGCTGGGGACCAATCGAGTTTCCTGCACGCTCTCCAGACCTTACGCCGCTCGATTGTTTCTTATAGGGCTCAGTAAAAAAAGGGTGTACCGTTGTAAATCGGTAATAACCTTACCTTGACACTCTTTGGAATGAGATTGAAGCAGGATTATGGGATGAGAAATCTCACTGAACACTTGGGTGCGAAGTATGGGATCTTTCGTGACTAGCGCTGAGAAATTTGTGGATGCTGAAGGCCACTATTTTGAACATTTATTTTAACCACCATTTGGAACATTCAGTTATACCAGAAAATACACTTATTTTTCCAAATTGGACTATATGTGTATATATAGTTACTTACGTTAATAGTTGTTTTTACTGATGACTTGCATCGAAGAGGGCTTTCTACGAAGGCAAAAAATCCTGAAAACACGTCTGTTATAGACAAATGCGTTAATCAATGTCTTCCACGTCACTATAGTAGACGAATTTGATCTTTTACACAAATGATATAGAAGAAATTAAAGTCAGTGACAAACTTTCTTTCTTGGTTTCAAACAACTATAATAATAGATGGCTCTTGTTTCTGTGTGACCTACGTAGTAATCATAAGCTGAGTATTTATACTATCCTTCTTGCTGTTACTGTTCGTATGAGCAATATTAAGATTTATTTGCCAATTAATTTGACTTGAAAGGCTTCCTTTAATTAATAGTATGGGCAGTTAAATGCTGCCTTTGAACTGGTTCCAAAAACTAAATGCAACGACTGTTTAAATTTTGTCAATTAATTTCTCCAAAATCGCAAATTCTTTGCATTTTAGCTTTGAAAAAACATGTCTGAATTGCATTCCGCAAAATTTGGATATATATACAGCTAAACCTCTCAAGGATAACAATCCATGGTCCTAGTCTAGTTTGATCTTCTGTGGAGGTGATCACCTAAGATATTATAGCTCTTAATGATATTTAATGTTCTTAAGTGCTCATTTTTTCCAAATTGATTGTCTTTTAAGTGGTTATTCGCTTTTTATAAAGCAGGTTCGATATCGATGTTTATTTATGGTTTAAGAAATATGATTGCTTTCAGAGGTGATATCCTACGGGAAGCAATTATCGCAAGAGATTTCAATTTATGCTGCGAATAAAATAGATTTAATTTGCAGCATGGTTAAAATGTTAATTTATTAACTGTATTAAAACCAACGAACATGATTAGAAGAAAATTCTAGACGTTATATTTCGAGGCAAATATTCTGTAATGTGCAAGACAACATAAAACGGCGAACTAACAAAGCGTTGTCATTCTCCTCTTTTCAGTGAAACCGGAAAACTGAAGTGGAGAGCTCACTTCTGACCTTGAGTACCAATAATAAAAATAAGCAACTCGTGATTTCGCTTTCCTTGACCTTCCATTATGGCCGTGAAAAGAATACAGGGTCATTGCAAGTACCAGTTTCGTAAGAACGATGTATCTACTTGCATGCATATCGTATGGTTGAAAAAACGGACAGTCTTACTAATCCTTAATTAAGAATATTCCTGATACTTTTTCATTTTAGTTATGGCAGGCCGGTTACCGAAGTGTATTTAAAAACGCTTATACAGCATTTAATTCTTGGAAATTTCGAAAGATGAAGGTCATTCTTTGTAGCAGGTATTGACCCAACTTAATGCAAATGAATTATGCAAATATTAAGGGATAATTATTGAGTTGTATATAGAGATTCCCTTCAGAATTAGCAAATGTGTGGGAAGTTGGAAATATATTACATTGTTATGACGCCAGAAAAGGTGGAAGTTCTGCGTTTAAGAATAAATTTATTTTTACAATTTTATTTACGTATAAAATTTGGTAACCTTCTTAACTATTATACTTTGGAACCAAACTTAAGATAGACTGACAGCGAATTATCGCTGAGTATGAAAGTTAACGACAGAGTCTTGAGAAGGTCTTAACAAACCTTTTTATTAAATCAGACCTTGAACATAAAATGCATTTGTCGTGCTTACAACTCAGCCAACCACTTGTGGCGAGATAATTTTAATTCATAGTCAAATGTAAAATTTAAATTTAAATAAGCTGATGGCCAAAGGCTACACGGAATAACTAACGCGAAGTTTTCTCACAATTCTAATCGGCGTAGATATTCGGATATCGGCAATTATAATAATTTATTTGAACAACATCATAACGTGGCCTTGAGAGGCAGAATACGCTGTTTAATTTTTACAGTCTAAAACCATCACCTTAGATACACACGACAGTTTCCTTTCTGGAGTGAAACCGGAAGGGAGAAGTGACGGTAAAGATCTAAAGTATAAAATAACTGGTTAAATTAGCATAGTAAAACGTTACATACAATTGAAACTTTCTGACATCGTAATTTTTATACTAAAAGAATCTAGCATATAAATTGGGTTTTATAGTTAACAAACTGTTTGAAAGGAGAAGGCTATCCTTCTCATATCCCCCATATCATTCTCTGTGCTGTGTTCTTCTTTCCAACATCCATGCTCCGTCATCTTAGAAGTGTGGCTAAACCTCTCATGCGTCACTGGTTACAAAAGTTCTTGACCTTTCTCCGTTGAAGGATTACATGAAATTTGTGAGGAGCGGTTGCGTAGTTTGTAAACATTTTCGAAGATGTGTGGGACGCGAGCAACAAAATATAAAACCTGGGAAAACTAAATACAATAATATGGATTATAGTCTATATTCTTCTTTCTTTTCGCTGCTCGATACTTAATAATTTAATTGCAGGAATAAAGGGAACATTTGTGGAATAGTCATGATGTGAGTTATGGAACTTTGGAGGAGTAGGATATTTATTAATTCGTGAAAATTTCTTGGACGACGACTTAACGCTAACTTGCGGCAAGGAGGAGAGCTTTACCATGAACAAAAAAGTAATACTGTGACAATTATTTAAGTTTTATTAACAACTAAGCTTAATTTAAACATAGTTCTGGCTTACCTTTGATTCGCGCCGCAAATATTTCGCTTGCATCAGAAGTTTATAAAAATTAAAAGCACGCGAAAGAGAATTTTAAATTCTACACTGCTGGCCAGCGTAAATGCAGCACCCTGAAGGAAGCATGCAGATAACATGAAATTTACAATATGCATTAGCGGAGGTGAGATATGCAAATGGTTTTTAAAAAAAACGATCAATTATGCCTCGTAGTAAACAGCGATCATCTTTTGATCAAGTATCCGAGTTCGACAGAGGAAGGATAGTGGCCTACCGAGAGCGTGGATTACCTTTCAGGGAAATCGGTAGTCGTGTTGGACGAAACCAAACAACTTTAATTCGAATATGTGACCGTTGGATGCAGGAGGGTCCGACGGACCGACGTGTTCGATCGCATCCACCTCAGTGCACCACTTCACGGGATGACAGGAACATTGTGCGCATGGCAGTACGGATCACTCAGTCACATCACGAACCATAGCATACCACATTCAGTCTGTAACGCATCATCCAGTGTCTGCGCGTCCCATTCGACACCGTTTACAGCAGAGTGGTGTGTCCGCAAGACGTCCATTGCTTCGTCTACCCTTGACGCAGAACCACAGACGTCTCCGTCGCCAATGGTGCGATGAAAGAAGGATGTAGACGGCAGAATGGAATGAAATTCTCTTTACTGACGAGTCACGCTTCTGTGTGCAACACCACGGTGGTCGGTTTGGAGTCTGGAGACACCGTGGAGAGAGGATGCTGAACAGCTGCGATATGCATCGCCACACTCCATACCATAATCACCGAGTATTATGGTATGGAGCGGTATTGGATATCACTCTCGCACTCCTCTAGTACGCATAGCCGGTACTCTAAACAGCCAGCGCTACATCTTTGAGGTGTTGGAGCCAGTTGTCCTTTCTTACCTTCAGAGCTTGACCACAGCCATATTTCAACAGGATAATGCGCGACCAAACGTGGCATGCATTGTCCAAGGGCACTTCGTCAATCGCCAGATTGAATTGCATCCCTGGCCGGCTCGCTGTCCGGATCGTTCGCCGATAGAAAACGTGTGATCCATGGTTGCTGAACGATTGACTCAGATTACATCTCAAGCTGCCACACCAGATCAACTTTGGCAACGTGTGGAAGCTGCTTCGTTTGCTGTACCCCAAGAACACATCCAAAGTCTCTTTGAATCAATGCCGAGGCGTGTGGCAGCGGTGATCTCCAACAATGGCGGCTATTCTGGCTACTGATTCTGGAAGGAACCACACTTCCCAGAAGTCTATAAATTTAATCATTTGATACTTGGTCAACATGTTATCTACTAAATAAATTTTGTTGTGATATGTCTTGTCTTCCTTGGTGTTGCAATTTGGGTGGCCAGCAGTGTATTTAAGTAAATTGCAGCTATTGTTTGTGGAATGAAAGGTCGCATCCTGACCATGAGAACTAGCGCTGGGCCAGTTGAAAGAGGCAGTATTTGTCGGATCCCTTAGTGGTTCTTATTTGCCGCTCGAGATTATAATTAATTGAGGGACTATTCAGGTGTTTTGTTTGAAAGAAATCTTATAATGTTAATTATAGTACTCCAAGGCAAACCGCCTAACGTGTTAATATTATTGTTGCAAAATAACGTAATAAATAAAAAAAATAACTAACGGGTTTTTTAGATATACATTTTCGTTTAAGGTATAATGTATCAGGAGTGGACAAGAAATTTTTTTTGACTTTTAAATCAGTGTTTGTGTACACATTGATTATCGTCATGGCGATAACTCTACATGAAGTACCATTAGTTGGATATGCTTTAGAAATAGTTCACCGACATAAATTAATATACAGTAGAGTGGTTAAAAGATCACTCTACTGGGTAAAAATTCATCGTATGCTTTAGCACAAAGGCACACCGTGAACAAAAAAATGCAATAAATAAATGTTTGGAATAGTGTATTCTGAGAAACAATTAAAACTTGCCAGCATAATGCTAGAAACGATAAGGAAAATCAGGCATTACAGGATAAAGGCTATATATTAGGTAAGCACGTAATCGCCTAGTGACCAATTGAAAAACAACGTAAGTTAATCGACTAAATGCATTATTATCACGATTCATTAGCTTCACTAACTTAATATAAGCTTCTCCTTTCAAATCAAATGTACAATGTAAGCATGTTCTGCAACGCAATATCAACTTGATTTGTTATGAGCGCCAATAAGTAACTGTTCTACCATGACTGTCAAATAATTCAAGACTGAATTCAATACTGCAGGAATGACGAAATTCAAGATTGACTGTATATTCAGGATTGATAGCGTAATCGCTTGAAGTATTCTCTAAACTGAGAATTATGGCATGGAAGAGAGAAAGCGCGTAAGAATTTTCAAGTATAATTAATTAACACTTTTTTGTCTGTTTCTGTACCTAATCTCTTTCTCGCGGTATGTGATTTATTATATCTTCTTTTATAACATGCTTTTATGTACGAAATCAGAAGAGTAAAATAAAATAGAAGTTAGAAATAACTTGTTACGAGCTCATTATGTATCAGAAACCGACCTAAACAAGATTTTTGATCTGTGGTGTCATTTTAAAAAGATTGATTGAAAAGCACTGCAAAACGCTTTCGATTAATATTCACCGGTTTGGGAATTGTTAGTAATTTCAAGATTTATTACCACAAATCAACAATGTAGTAGCGGAGACGATGTCCATGCTTAATTCAGTTTCGCATGCAAAATTAATCTGAAGGTAGCTTAATTTTTTTTTATGTGGACAGTACAACTTCTTTGTATGACCTATTAAATTATATATATTTTTTCTACATTTCGTTTAAACTTATTTTCTTGAGATAGCCTAACTTAATTAACCGATCCCTCTGGGCAAATTGAAAATCACGTCACAAATTGCAGATTTTGAAATTAAATATCCCGTCAGTTTTTTGTCGTTATAACTTTATTTTTTCATAACGAGTATAAAATTTTCCCAAATATAAGTGTAGGAACCAGGTGACTCCATCAAAAGTTAGATTTCATTATTTGTCGAAAATAATTTTTTTTAGTTTGAAATTGTCAAACATGAATATTTTCGCCATTTAAAACACTTATGTAAGTGGATATATATGACGATCAAAAAATACAGATGGGAGATAGTGTATGTGGGGACGGATGTTTGGGAGCAGATGCTGAAGATTGTATTTTACTTTCAGAGGAATTTTGTAATTTGGTAGAAAACGATGTGGAGCTTATTGCTAAAGTTTACCAGCACTTGCAAGAAAATTTAAATAGTGATCACTAGTTATATGCAACAGCAATTCTAGCACCAACAAATGAAATCGTAAACAAAATCAACATTGACATTTTGAAAGAGGTGCAGGGAGAAATAAAAGAGTATTTGTCAATAGATGGAATCATGGATACAGAACAAAGCACTGAATATCCTGCTGAGTTTTTAAATTCACTAGAGCTATCAGGTGTACCCTCACATAAACTCCAATTGAAACTAAATGTACCGGTTATGCTTATGCAAAATATAGATGCACTTCGACTGTGTAATGGAACGAGGCTTCGGATCACATAATTAGGACAGAATATAATCGGTACCACTAATTTTAACAGGTGTAGGAAAAGGGGAAAGTGTTATCATACCTCGAATCCCAATGATCTTCACTGACCTACCATTTTACTTTAAAAGACAGCAGTTTCCAATCCAACTTAGTTTCGCTATTGCTATTAACAAAGCTCAAGAGCAAATATTACAGGTAGATATTACAGGTAGCAGGGGTGCAGTTGGAAAAGTCATGCTTTTCTCATGGTCAGTTATATGTTGCCTGTTCGCGTGTATCCAAAGTCACGAATTTATATGTATTAGCGCCGAATGAAAAAAACATATAATATAGTATACAGAAGCGTCCTAGAATAATACTCTTATTCGTGCTCTTCTGAAAAAGTATTAATTTTTTTAACGTTTTGTTGATGCTTTTTGAAATCTTGGTAATGAAAATTATTTTTATAGTGAGATATCTTAATAAAGCATGTTTTTCAGTTTTTTAAATTAAATTTTATTTTAAAATGTTTTAGTAAAACCAAAAAAAAAGATAAGATTGCAATGTTTGACATATCCAAATTAGATTTTTATGATTATGCAGAATAGCGTCTTAGCGACATCAATATGGATTTCTTTTTATCTCAGTGAAGAAGGGCAGTATTTACAGAAATTTTACGCGGGGTGTATTTTTAACTTAAAAAATAAGTAATAGTAAGTGAACTTTTATCCTGATTATCCTGGTCAGGCAATAAGAAAAAAAAGCGGATTATTTTATTTTATTTTCAATAGTCATTGAAACTTATTTAAGGCCATCAACGCGAGTGAACCCGCGGGTAGAGAGTAGTTGGAAATAAAAATGATTTATTTGAATACTGTTGCTACAGCTGACTTTCAAATCGCTGATATCATTAATCAAAAATTCTATTAAATTCGGGCAAAATATGAAATTTAAAATTCTTACTCAAAATTTGGTAGCTGTAGTTGTCATCGTTTTTTCACAAGGCGAGGAACGTACAAACATACATACAAATTCTTCGTCATTATGAACAGAGAGAGACATTTTGTTCTACAGGAACCATGTAATGCCTAATATACAGATACTCACTGTATCTGTATACTAGGCACTTCATACTTTTCCAATTGGTCTTTCATATACTGAAATATTCATCATCTTTGCTTTCGCGACTTTTTTTAATTTTTATTGTTCGCATTTACTTATTTAACGTGTAATTAAGATATTAATGATGCAAAAATGTGAAGAAGTGAAAAAGCAGGAGTTCAGTACTGCGAGTGAAAAGTTGTTTTCTTGATTTAAGAAATACAGGTAAGTTGTTTAATTTAAATAATTTTGCGTGAAATATATTGTTTATTTTTTCGCCATTTTTCTTCTTCTCTCGTGTAACGCATCCATGAAAGGCAGGAATATCGTATCCTAAAATGCCATCTTGACTCGACTGTGAGAATGTATTTTTTTTTAAGTGTGTTTTGTAAACTAATATTTTATATGCTGCCTAGCATTTAAGATGATTTATCTTCTTACTCCGAAACATTAGCATGAAAAGCGAGCATATTCAGAACACAAATTTAGTTTTGACAAGTATTTAAATTATTCAGTTTTCTCACTAAACGTCTGTAACATATTGACCTCATTATATGACAACATCTAACATGGTACCATTTTTTCCTTTTTTGAAAAAAAAAACAGTCGGAAAAAAGCAGGATATTTTAATGTGGGAAAATATGCGTATATATTCTCATTGATTATCACGTCATATATATCTGTTTTGTTCGTTTGTATCTTACGTTTATAAATAATTTTATTTTCAATAAATTATTATTGTTATACATATTTAAAAAAGAATTTCTTCCAAATCTTCAATATCTTAAAACAATTTCTCTTTCTTTTTCTATAATAATAATTGTTGATGCAGTGAGTATCTGAAGTATCTATTTACACATTTCTGTATGCATCAAATTTCTTGTAAACTGAAGTTTAATGGTGCAAGCCAAAACAGCGCTATGTCTTTTCAAAAGCTGATACTATCAGAAATCTTGCCTATTTAATATTTTCACCGGCTTACAATTTGTGTCTTCTGAATTGTCTGCAGATTTGGGACAAGACAAGGCTATCAATATCAATTTTCTGTCTTTCCTTATCAAGCAAGAGACGAAGCAGAGTCAAGTCACGAATGGGACTGGAACGAATCCACTTAACCGTAGCAACGACAAGTAACCGGAATACAGAGAGAGAAAAACGGTATCACAGAGTGAAGCGGAAATTAGATTGGCCCTGTTCTGATTTCTCCGCCAATTGCAAACAATGGCTTTTATTAAAGAAATCAAGAAGAAAAGCGAAGAATTTCTGATACCGCAGCCTGTGGCGTTCCTTATTTACTCTCATCCAAGCGAGACTTTCTAGACAGGCGTTTATGAACCGAGTGAAAAATACACGATCTATTATTATCATTTTCATATTTTATCGTCGATAGTGAGTTTGGTTTAGAGGCAATAGATATGTAGAAGATAAAAAGAAAGTATTAAAATAATCGAAAGTCAAAACTGTCGACGCTAAAAATGGAAGGAAATTTCCCATCGTTTTTGCTTCAAGACATTTTTCAGTGAGAGTTTTTGAGAGTCATGTGATGGCTGTAGGATATCATCATGAAGCATATAAAATTTTATTTTTGGCTACATAGCAGATGATAAATTTTAGATTCTGTTTTGATTATTACTTTGCATGCAGCTCGTTAATATTAAATCATCACTCTTAATAACGCATTTTTTTAGATATAACTCCATAGAACGTTTTTTAAAAATTTCTTTTTGCAATTTTCTCTCATTTGTATTGTACCAGACAATATTAAGCAAACGACTTTTTTGTTTCAGATCGTTTAAATTAAATATATGAAGGTCTCAGATACTGGCATTCGTTCGAACATGCTTAGAGTATTATGACCTTCTGAATAATCGATTTTGCAGCTAAGGTACAACAACTGCCATTCAAAATACAAAGCTCGCAAAACAGGTCTTCCGCAGGGAACAATCTCTATTTGCTCTCTTTTTAATATTTATATCAATAATTTGTTAGTTAACTGAAATCAATTAACAGCGTGAGATGTCTTCTTTACGCCTACGACATGGTCACCTGGACAGTCTCTGCCAAAAACACTGCAGAGCACAATGTCAACTCCATTCTAAATAAATCGGTAGTAAACATAGAAAACTGGATCCGACTAAACAACATGAAAGTAAATCTTAATTAAATTTACGCTGAATCTTTCTCTTTCACCTATCAACCCTTTCTACCACGACTTTTCTACGAAAGACATTTAATCCGACTATTGAAAATTTTAAATATTTGGGTGTAACCCTCGATAGAAAACTTTCATTGAGATCACACGTAGAGAATATAATACGACGAACTTCGAAGAGGCTCTCTCTCTAAAATAAGTTCCAAATAGGGTTGCTCAAGAACTACTCTAAACAGCACTTATAATACTTAAATTTTACCTATTTTGACATAATGTTGTGAAATATTAATCCCTTACTTTAATCAAGTTCTCAATAATCTGGAAACTTTCCAGAATCAGGCACTTATGTACATATAACAGGCCTATTAGTGTGACTATCCGAAAAAGTACTGTGCTTTTTTGGGAGAAATTATCAGAATCCAGGGATGCTTATCCGTTTGGTGGGATCAGGTTTGTTTGGGCCTGAGCGGAACCTGAAGATACAAGTCTTGTCCAGGGAGGTTCTGATGTACTTTCAAGTCTGAGCTTTAATTTTGAGGAAGAACATTTCTTACTGTCTCGTAAGACTACTGAAAACAATGATTTCTCCATCCTCTTTCGGAATTGAACAAGAAGTGTTTAAAGCCGACACTAATGAAAATGTACTCAAAGGTTTGACATACGAAACTGTAAATTATTGCTACCCGGAAGAAGAATGGTTGCGAGTATATACTGATGGTTCCAGAATGGTTGATTTCACTAACTTCGCTGCAACTGTTCATTGTGAGTTGTTTTCTGTATACGCATCCATTGCCCCATATGCAACTGCGCTTGACGGTGAAATTGTGGCCATCTACGAGTCCTGCTTCAACTACAGACTCTTCTGGGGCATTTTTCAAAGGTGGTGGTCTTATAAGTTTCCAGAGCCTTCCTTCAAGCTATTGACTCGAAGTGATTCCCGCCCTTCAGTTGTCGATTACTATTTCTGTCACCTCAACTGGCGCTCAAGTAACGACAAAGAGGTCGTTCTTGAATAAATTCTTACCCATTGTGGAGTTCAGAGTAATGAGGTCGCGGATTTCTTGGTTAAAAAGGAAGCTTCTGTCCTTCAAACATCAACCTGGTCTCCCCTACAACTCCATCATATCAAATGTTATGAAAGCCTTCAGGCACTCCTATTTTCCAAGAACTCGTAGATGGAAATAGAAATAAACTATGGTTTAGACAGATTTTCTTGAAGTACGCGAATGGACTAGAAAGAAAGTTGTTGCAATTTTCCGTCTTATATCTCGCCATGACTGCCTTCGTAAACACCTCCAACGCATCAGTGTCGCTCCTGACTCTCTTTACCCCTTATGTAATCTTAAGGAAGCTATGGAGTTGCCACATCTCCGCAAACGCCCTTCTCTTCCTCGTACTCATATGTCGATCTGGGAGCGCTACTTTGTGGCTAGGAATATCTTGAGTTTGTAGATATCCGGGTATTAGTTTTCTTACCTTTGTTTTATATTTTATTTGATGTTAAGTTGACTTGTAACTTGTTATTAGAAATAAATATACACACACGCACATATATATTGTTGCGTGCGTACGGGTTCGTAATGGATTGAATGCACAAGTCGGTAAAAGTTATTAAAATTTATTCTTTTCACAGGAAATAAAACAAAATGCTGAAACGAAATGATGATATTTCTTTAGAGATATTCGTACAATATCGCAATATCGCACAGTAGTTATATTTTAAACTACTACAGCTTTAAATAAAACTCAAATTCAAAATACAGGGAAACTAATTCAGTCTCATGGCGAATTCACTACAATCAATCACAGCATTAAGTAAACAACAGTTCGCTTAAAACAACAGCAACTGAACTCAGATGTTTTTTATCTGGCTTTTATAAGCTTTTTGATTATCACGAGAATATTCTGATATGATCTATTTTGTCGATTTTTCTGGATATTAAAACAGTACAATTACGAGATATTTATTTATTAAATATTAAATGCAGGCGCTCTTGTATTTTTACTTTTCCGACGTAGCTTTCTCTTCAAATTCGTCACGTGCTGCGTTCCACGGGAAAATAAAACAATTTTAATTACAGTTCTATTAAAATAGCTAAATAAATACAAAATCCGTAATTATATGTAAAGTGCATAATTTGTACGAAAATTTAAAAAAAATGTACTGAGAATATGAAGTGTCTATAAAAGGTACCGATTGTACTTCTAGTTCCAAACTTGTATTAAACATTAAATTAATAAAGCGAATTAATTAAAATAGGTTTAAGAATTATGGCACTCTCCCACGCAAGCTGTTTTGGTTTTAAGTGATTAACACGCTCAGCTACCAATAGTTCGAATCTCGGTGAGGGCACTTTTACCGTTTCTTGATCCAAAATGTCTAATGGTATCTATAATGGCGCCTGACCTAAAATGTCGTTGGCCGTAACTTGTCACTGACTGGATTTAGCTGACTGAGGTTTGGCGCTTTCCTCTAGTCCCACTTTGTGTGGGGGTAGAATATAAGGAATTATATTTCCCTTGCATGCTTTTCTGTCCATCTAGGCTAGTCGAACTGTCTAGAGTATCGAGTAGTTAGCGCTCACAATTATACAAAACATAATGCTGGCCAGCCTCTGAAATCTAATTATCTATATGTTGTATAATTAGTGAACATTAGAAGTGCATAGATTTCTGTACAAAGAAAGTTGCGAAATCTTCTCATCCTAAGTTCCATCGTCCCCTAAGTTGCTATGTTTATGTCTCTTTGAATGAAGCTGTACTCGCAAAAACACGTATGCTTGATTTTATTTTAGAATATAGTAACTAGAGAAATAAAATAATTAGCACGTCCAACTAGCAACGAGATAAGTTATGCTGTTTCCAGAAATATATATTATAAAAGAGTGAAATGTTTTTTGCCATTTTTCTATCTTGAATAATTCGATATTTTTAAGACAGGTTTTATTAAAATGGGTTTATGTAGTCAGATTTGGTCTCACTCCGGAACCGGATTTAATGAAAAAGTAATGCATAGCAATCCTTTCTTAAAATTTGATGATGGAAAACTATTATAAGAACATAAATACAAACCATTTTTCTTAGAAAGACCACGAAGGTATCTCTTGAAGTAGATAGCCCCTGTGTATTTTGCCGTATTTAACTAAACAAAAAAGTAAGTATTACAATAATAAATATATCAGAAATTAGTTTTAATGATCTTCCTTTTTACGTGTATGATCTTTCGATGAAGATATATGTGCTAATAGGCAATGTTAAATTTGAAGAATCGTCATTCAAAAAACAGTCAGAACTCAAAACTCTTTGTTTGAACATAGCTATCAGCCGAACATAGCTATCAGCCTTACTGAATATAATGCTGGTTTCCAATAATTAAGGAGCAGATAGAAAATTCGAGATAACTCGCCTAAAAATATAACATTGGGCTTCGTCAAATTTGGTCATGTGGCCAGTAATACACTCATGTCCATAAATTAAGGATAATACTAGCTCCGGCAAATAAAGGTTCAGGAACAAAACAAATGTGATTTATTCATAAAGCCCATTTATTAAGCAAAAGATAAAGAGCAAAAAAGGTAGTATATGTATGATACCATTCATAAAAAGTACGATTTTTGCTCCCGGGAGTAATTACAAAAAATATCTCCCTTACAAAAACTTAATATTACATGGTTAGTATGATGGTTCATACATTGTATGTCTCCGAGACGATAAAATACAGTTCGTACAATGACTAGGCATGCTGAGTATCAAATTATCGAGCTGATCTTGAGGCTGAATGCTGGCCATTCCGTAGGGAAGATATCCTCAGATTGAAGGCATTTCTTTACTATGTTTGCACAGTGAGGGCGGGCGTTGTCGTTCATAAACACACATTCTGCGCCCATGCCACCCCTAAACAAACGTACATGTTGCTCAGAATGAAATCTGGATAAATTTGACCTGTCATGGTTCCGACCTGAACATGTAGATCTGTTCTGGAGCCCAGTATAACTCCACCACAAACGAGCAATCCTGCACCAACGTAACGGTGTCGTCCAGTGATATTGTCTTGGTGGTAGCAGGTACCTAGAGTTCTTCATATGAAAGTCCAACGTGAATCGGACTGCAAGCTAAACCTGGACTCGCTGGAAAACATCACACAAGCCCACTGTGACGATGTCCACATTGCATGTTCTCTACTCGAGGCTCACCTCTGGCGACAGTGAGTTGCCGTTGGCGGAACACATCTGACAGGCCTGCGAGCATATAGAGCAATCTGTCCCAAACGTGTATACATGGTTTGCCTTGAAATTGTCGTATCCATGGCTGAAGATATTTGATGAGACAAGTCTAATGCTGTTCTCCGCCTGCTTCTTTTAGCAGTTGCTGCCAAATATCGGTTGTCTTTCGGCGTTGTAACTTGAGGCGACTTGTACTGTAATGTCTACTGAAATTTCATTACTTTGGAATCGTTTCCAAAGCCTCGAGATGACACTTTGGGCTATTCGAAATTTCTCGGATACTTCCATCTGATTACGACCACATTCCAGGCGGATGATAATTTTACCAGCTAAAAAATCAATCATATGCGTTCTCTGTGTCATAAGTATTCAATAGTGGCACTGAGTGTCTTACAGAACGCTTGTGAACAATTTTACTTTTTTGCTACCATTCCTTTTGGGCACTTCTTTTACACTCTCGTCGTTGTGACGTACTATCGGCGTCATCTTATGGCTTTCTGTAATTTGCATATTATTCTTGAAGATATGTGCGATTATTCTACAGGTGAAATTTTTGCTTTAGAGATCGACTTCCGTGTGCTTCTGAATCATCCTTAATTTATGGGCATGAGTGTAGAAGACTGCAGGAATATTATTTCGTATAAAAATCAGTCTATATTATATTAGTCATCAGTTTATTTAGTAGCACAGCAAAATAAAAAACAGATATCTGGATGTAGATTATTATTTTATATTCTGAACTGGACTAAAAAAATTCAAGTAATTGTTTTGTAAGACATCGAGCTGCGCCAAAGGAACCGTGACGGAATATCATCGATCTATTCGAAGCACATCACATACAGTGCAATGACTGAATTCAGGCATTTTTATCGTTCATAGATTATGAAATCAGTTTGTGAACATGGATTTCCCTTGTTTGCTGTAGGAAACTAACATGAAACTATTTGTCAAAGAAACTAGACTTGAGACAAGACCAGTGTGTGAGATAAACTTCAAGAAAAAAATATCTACTTGGAACCGGTCGTTTTTCTTTTTTCACAGCTAAGTGTATTTTATTGTTTTTTCTTTCTGAATAAAGAAGCCTTTAAGACAGATTACTTTAAAAGGACAAAATATGCTGAAAATATAATATATTTTAATGTTCAGTGTATTTATAACAAATTGGTTTATACTCGTTAAATTTTGTATATTTATTTCGATTTCTTGATTTTCTATTTTCTCTTTTACTTTATGCAGATATTAAAATATCTTAAATAAAATAAAAAAAGTAACTTTTTTGCCATCGACATAAAATTGTAACATAGAGTGCGCGCAGCATTATGAATAGATAAATTACAATCATTAGCCGATTTTTCCCCAAATTAGGAAACCAATAAATAATTACATTGACCTGCATTTAAAAGACATCGAATTATATTTGGTAAATGTTTTTGAAACGACCGGACACTTGCAACTTAACCCTTCGGTGGTTGCGAGATTAAGCAATTCTTTCTTCCCAAATACACGTGATAATCTGTCTGTCGTAAATTTGCAATGCGATCTGGTTAGTTTGCTCCCATTACAGTACGTAACTGGAATGCGAACCGAGCTCATTAGTGATCATTAGAAGGTTAGTGCATTCGTCGACAATAGCCTATACCCATCAGTCATTTAGCAGTCGTCTTATCAACGAGAATGTTGCCCAAAGTGCATAGGAGGCGGCCGAGTTTTACGCGAGAAACGTGAGGTTCGAATTTTGACGGAAAACATCCCCCAGGGGTAGATCCTAAGCTTTCCCACTTGTCTTTCCATATCACCAAACGACTCCAGAATTTGAAAGATGAAGGTGTATATAAAGATAACAAGGTTAAAAAATAATGTATTCTTTTTCATCCGTAGAAGCTTAATTCGTCTATAAATGTACGAAACTGTATATTTCAGTTTCTACCAGTATCCTAGCTGTCTCAGTCAACAACCCTGCATACTGCTTGCTCGTCATGATGGATTTATGTAAGGAGCTAATACATAAATGACTTCGTAAAGTATTTTAGGCTTTTCGAAGCAAAAATCGCAAAAAATGAGCGAAACTCTCGCCGTAATTCCTGTTCCGGATCTTCCGGCTGCTAGTTGGACTCTCTACCACTTATTACCACGAAGACATGTACTAAGGTATTTTGATACTTTGAGTGGTACATACTGGTGTTCAGAGGAGATGACTTTTTCTGCTCGTACCAGTTCACTGGGGAAGTCTCTCAAAGGGCCTGACTTTTGAAGAAAACCTGAAGGAAATTCTCCATGTAAGAAGAACCTTAGTCGGAGAAAGCACTTTGCTTTCCGAGAGACGAAATGAAACTCCTTGCGATAGCGTAGACGAATCGATAGGTTCTGAGCTACGAAGAAAGAGGGGTCCAAGAAGGCGGTCAGTGCATGGTTGGGCTGCATCACGTGCGGTGTGCTCGTTGCTTCATCATTCGTGGAAAGCTAATTTAATTTGCTTCAAACATCCCCAATAGCGAGAGAGCTAATTTCGACCTCATGCAAGGAGATTTCAAAGTCGTAAATTTAGAAGCCAATTCAAATTTTTGCATGAAATCTCTTAAATCTTTATCAGCAAAAGCGTTCTTTGCGTGGAACGAAAAGGTTCTTTGCGCGGAACGAACAGGATGGTGCGATAATAGCAGGCTGCGTTTACTTATTATTTGGAATAGCACAGGAGGTAACTTCAGTCTTAATCAGACTTAGTTTCTTCGAAGATGACGATTTTCGAATTTTTGGAAAAAAAGCACACAGTCTTTCGACCCGTGTGAGATGCAAATCAGAACACAGCCGCTTACGTGTTTGCTGTTAAGGGTAACGTCTTATCTTCACTTGCAGTCTGTGAATACATTTGAGAGAGTAGATTTTCCTGCCCTTATCCGCGCGTCGTAACGACAGGAAGAAAACAGGGAGTTTCTCTTCTTTCACGGGAATTTTTCTCATGAATTGCTTAATTTTTAACACTGGAAAGCCCTGTTCCTTAAGCTTCAGGAGTATATCCTTTTTCATGGTATCAGTAGGGAGACCTCTGATGACTACTTTACTTCTGAAAGTGCTAAACTGTATTTCTTCTTTCATAAAGCAGGTTAAGGCCTTATCACCCATGACACTATAGTCGAAGTAAATAGAGATCTTTTCTCTGGACAGTTGTTCCGTAAACTCCTCGATCTTATGGTTAGAGAAAAGGCATCTACTATGTTTCCAGGTCACCTCCGATGTGGGGCAAATGATCAAAGGTAGGGTCGAAGAAGCAAATCTTCCTTCTTGTCTTTGCTTTCGGCAGTCTTTTGCGCAGGAATAATTTCCAATTGTACAGGCACGTTCCATGTACTAAGGAAGGTGAAAATTCCGTATAACTTCAATCAGAATCTTGAATAAAACTTAAATCCTGAAAAATTAAATAATAGTATCCAACTTATGACTGTCATTTCTCTCCTGATTCTCTTATTCGTTTTAGTTACATGTACGTACATACATACACACACAAACGCACTCACTTATACACACATATATAATGAATAAAGTAATAAAAGAAATATGGAAATGAATAAAAGTTTTATGTCTGTATAAACATAATTACCCGTCCATATCAGCAGTTTTGGAAAGGGTGCGAATTTGAGACTGTGTCTCTGTCGCAGAGCCAAACAAAGCCGACCGACACGTGGATCGAAGCAAATACAGTTCAAGGTTAGTGAATCGATCCACAATCTGCTGTGGTGCAATGCCGGTCGGAATAATAACTTTGTAACTGAATGGGAGGTAGTAGACGATCTCTTTTTAAGATCCCAACGACAGAAACTTGCTTCCTTTCTCCTAAAAAAACTTCTGCATATATTTTCATGCCGAAATCCTACGATTCATTTTCATTCATTTGGTTACTATGTTTTTTATAGCTATTACGCATGTTTAACCATTTTGTTAAGCTTAGTTTAGTGTTGCTACAGATTATTTAATTACTGTGCAGTTGGTTTCTGTATAGTCCGATTTTCTGTTTTAATCACAGACTTTATTATGGAATCATTAGAAGCAGTACGTATCTTTCCGTGTATTTGTGGGCAATTTCGGCTTTACTGAAAAAGATGTTGACGGGTTTTTTTTATTAATAATGTTGCTTATGTTTAATACCATGCATTTCATAACATTTTGTATTTTTGAAGAGTATTTCTCTCAAAAAGACCTAATCATATACTCGATCCTCAGCTTGTTTACGTTCGACATTTTGAAAGAAGAATAAATCTCGAGATAGCAGATGTAATTCTTATTTCAAATTATATGCTGTAGCCGAAACTTTTTATTCCACCACACTAAATGTTGTTATCATTTATCGAAATCATTCTAAGCGCTCTGTTTATAATTTATAGCCGGACTAGAATTTGGTCTGATAATTTAGCCTACTAATCCTTATCATACTGCGTTTCTCTGGATATTTTAGAAACAACATTTCTATCCTTATCCGGTCGTTGATGGATTTGTTATTAATAGTTTTAAAAAGCGTTGTTAAGAACTATAATTTTCTGAAAGAACCAGAAGGCAATGCGACTTCTTATTCACCAACACTAAAAAAAATTTCACATATGTAGAATTGCTCTAGATCATCTCATCTAACATTTCCTCTCGGTAATGTATTTTTAATGTTCTTTACGTTGCAGAGATTTGGTACCTGTAAATAGCTTACTCTTCCTGTATTATACTGCGTGAACTTGAGTAAAAGGATTTTTTCTCATAGGATTTCACTGTCATTCATTCATTCTTCTGCGTATCAGAAGAGCGCAAACTTGACACGTAATTTTTTTTTACCCAAAAATTTTCTTTTATTTATTTATGTCATCTCTAAAACCAATTCCGTTTATATTACTGAAATCTGCATATGTCTATTTGCTGTAATTAATGTTAATCTAAAATCATCGAATTCAAATTTTTTTAATGTACAGACGGGTTTTGTATTTCAGAATGCCAAGCTAATGTTCTGTTCTAAATTTACAGTTGTGCTTCTTGAGCCTCCAGTAAGAATAATTTGTAGGATTTTATTTCAACTAACTAGTTATTTTATTGTCTTTACTGTTCTGCGCAGCTAGCGGTCAAAAGTTTTCATGCCTTTATTCTTCGCGTGTAATTAACCAAGGGAGAAGGCTCTGCTTATTTTGTTATCCTGTTCAACTTACTTTAAATTTGTTTGAGAAACAACTTGATTTACCCTAAAGTTAGCGTAAGTCAGTTTGTGTTAATTTCAGCTTGTATAACCATTTTTTATGATCATTATTTTATGTTGGTTCTGATACTTTTATTTAAAGACAGACGAACGAAAATTCATCCGAGTGTCTTTTATAATTGTTTAGTAGCTGTTGATACTTTAAATTTAATAGCATAACCACATAAATTTTAGATTAAATAATTCCAGTAAGCAAAATATTGGTCCAGCACTAGGTTAAATTTTAACCTTTAATTCCGCCTACTCCTCCTATCTTCTATCTAAACTTTTCATGTGACTATATGATGTTTTTCAATTTCAATAAATAACACAATAGATTTTGTAACTTATTATTACAGCACTGGTATATTAGTAATCACTCCGTATTATTGCTATCAAATACAAACCGTTATAAATTTGTTCTATTATTAATGTTGTATACGATATTGTCGAGGGATCTGAATTGCATGCAAATCAACTTAAAACTTTTCTCAAAAATGTATATAGTTCATAAGCCAGTGATTTTCTGTTTTGTTTTTATCAGGAACAGCAACTAAAATAATTTTTCGTCAAGAAGGGCATAAATAAATAATAAACTACGTAATAAAGGAAGTATTTTTAGGCAAAATATCCGAATTTCGATATAGTCTTCGAAAGTTTATTCGTATATTATTTTAAAAGTGTCTGAAACGGAAAAAGCAACTTATCGCTTCTTTACTAATTCATTTAGACTATAACATTTTGCAAAATGTTGCCAAATGTACATATTGCCAACATGTATATTTAAAGTATAAAAAAGAGTTGCGAATCTTTGATCAAGAAAAAAAAATGTGTTGGAAACAAAACACGCTTTAGTCTTCAAATTTTACTGTTGAAAATAAACAAGCAGAGAATGTTTTTTTTTTTTTTTTCAAATTATATACCAAGCTTGTTATAGAATTATAGAAGGCTAGTATTTAATTACCGTATTTACTCGCATGCTTCCGCGCGTTCTGTGTTCTAGTCCTATTCACAGTATGATTTCAGAATTTTTTAATTGTTTTAACGTTTTGCAAGATATAAATGAATATCAAAGTACAGTGTGACAATTATAGAACCATATGAAAAAACACTTGATAACTTTTGAACCATTGGAAAGATTCAGATAAACCGTGGCGATTGAATGCGGGACGTGTTGGGAATTTGAGCGTGCGCATTCGTATTGTTGTTTTTATTAATTTTCCGTTGAAAATGTCGAAAAACAGAGTTTCCAAGCATATATTCGTCGTAGAGGCATACTATTTAAGCAATAACATCCCGACTGCGGCTCAAAGGAAATTTGTAGCCGAGTACAAGCGGTCCAAATGTTATTCAATCAAAAATGTGATTAAAAAGTTTGAGAGAATTGGTTGCGTTTGTGATGACAGTGTTGGCAATGCTGGTCGCCGAACATTTGTGAAAACACCTGAAAATATCGAGAAAACACTGTGTTTCAGAATAGCCTATCGATCAGACGAGCTTCACAATAGGTCGGAATCAACCGGGAGACTCTGTGACAAATTAATTGTTGTTCAAGACCTGCAGCTGTTTCCATACTAAATTCAAACTCATCAGCTATAGAGCGCCATTGCCACTGAACAGCGCATTGTGTTTCACCAACATTGTTGTCGATATGATTGTCAAACCAGAATTTGATGTGAATATTGGTTTACCAACGAAGCCCACTTTCATTTGAATGCGTACTGAATTTGAATACGTACATTTGGATCCCGTTTCGCAATCGAGAATTCTCTCCGTCCCAAACGGGTAACTGTTTAGTGTGCAGTGTCAAGTTACGGAGTAATCGATACGATGTTCATTTCAGGTATGGTGATTGCTAAACGTTATGTCGGAATTTTAGAAAATGATGTCATCCTTCTTATCCAAGGTGACCCATATTACTAAAAGATGTGGTTCGTTGAGGACTTAGCACCACCCCATCGAACCGATAGAATGTTTGAAGTTCTGGAAAAGCACTTTCAAGAGCGCAGTCTGGCTTTGGGATACTCAGAGGTCACTGAATGGGAGTCGGTTGGCCGCCATATTCTCCTGATCTCTACCCTTATCACTCACTTCTGTGAGGCAGTATTAAAGTTTACGCAAATAACCCGAAACCATCGCTGAGCTGAAAACAGCCATTCAGGAGGTCATCGAAAGCATCGATGTCTCTACGCTTCATCGAGTTTTTGCAGAATTTTGCTGTCCGTGTGTGCCACGAATCTGTAAATATTTTTTCAGATTTAAATAAAATTTTTGAACTCGGTAGTTTTTGAAAATTTGATTTTGTATTTCTTATAGCGTAATAATTGCCACTCTGATAAACAATTTATCTTTTGGGAATACAGAAAGTAATATTAGTAATGCCTTTTAATCCGACAAGATTTTTCTTTTTCCCTTTAAGTGCTTCTCTAAGAAATGGTTCGATTTTCGAAGGTAAAATTAGTAGAACTAAGCGAAATACACGAGTTAAATACCTTACTAAAAGTAAGTAAACTTCTTTAAAAAAAGAACGTTACCACCTCTTATACCCATTCTTGCTATTGTCGTGTCTCATAAACTGAAATTTTTTTAGGAATTAAATAATTTTGAGGAACTAAATGAGTAATTCTTTGTAATCTGAGCATTTAATTACATGGTATCTGAATGAAGACTCTGTTTCGTAATATATATAGTATTCTGGCATATATATAGCATTCTTCCATTTGCGATACAATTATGCTGCTTGATAACAAAATGAAAAACATTATTCATATGTCGTCTGATTTTTATTTAGGTAAATATAGGAATTATGGAGAAAAATTCTGGTATCAAATATTTAAAAAGAATATAAATTTTGGTCCACCTTTATATAATCATTTGATCATTTTTACAGTAGTTATCTACAACAAAGAAATAGAATATCGTAACGACCTGCCTAAAATAATACTAGTCTACCAGGTATAGTAAAAATAACTATTTTTATTAGATGCAGGGAGTAATTAAAAGGGATTCTTATATCTAAAGTCATATTCTAAATTTTTACGATTTTTAAGGTGTAATGCTAACGCATTAACATCAAATTCTTTAAAACGTTACGTGTTTGACGAGCCCCAGATCGGATTTCATGTTGCAACACATCTCAAATATTCGATTTTATTGAATTCTGGAGAATTTGAATGCCATGTAAATAATTAGAGCTCTTCATGATATTTCGTAAATTATTCTCTAATCTGGATAGGTGACGCAGCTAAAATAACGCATCCGAAGCGAATACCTCTAAGATAATAGATGAGCCTTTTTTGCGCATGAATGAAGTAATTAACCCAGAATTTCCCCGAAGAATAATGCCAAGATCATTATATTTTCTTTGTCGTCTTATTTTTTCTCACGAGGTATCGTAGGGGAACATCCTCGAGTAAATCACAGACATGCACACACTGACTTAACAAATTAAGGCAGAAAATGAAATTCATCGAGCTAATTGACATCCTTCCAATATTTCAAGGTATACATTGATATTTCACACTTACAATCACTCAAATGCAGGTACTTGAACGGGCTTTCGACTAAGCAGTTCTATATTAAGTAAACTTCTCTATATTCAGATCTTGTGTATGTGATCCAGAAGAATTGCCTTCATTAATCTTAAAATGTCGAAGAACTTTCTCAAAAATATCCCTTGTCGTTTTATGCCATCGATGCAAAAGATCAATCGACACCTTCCACACTGATGAATGACACCTTTAGCAGTGTTTTTACTCACCTCTAGCATCGATTTACCGTAACTAGGCCACACCTTGCGACCGGTTGGCTATTTTCTTTTCTTTGGATCAGTTTTTGAACAGCTTATGATAAGCTTTATCTTTTCTTCTCTGACGTACTTACTTAGATAATGAGATTAGTCTGAGCTTTGCCAAGTCTGATACTTAATACCGTTCACAAAATAAAGACCAAACTATTAGTGATGGAAATGAAGCTCATAAGGAACATATTCAGGTGTCGGTATCTAGTTGCTTTTATAATCACTGAAAGGTCACAATGTTTTGTGGATCACCGGCAGAGCGGTTAAACCGCTAAACGCTGGTAGTGTGACCCGAGTATAGATCTTTTCGAATGGCCTAGTTGCATGGGTGTTTTCTTAGTTTTCCGTATGTGTAAGATTTATATTACTATAAAAAATGCATGAAACATTATTATGAATCATTTTATAACCTTGTAAATGAAATCAATAAATTTGAGAGAGAAGAGTTTTTATACATTTCTTAATATCTGTAGTGACGCGTGCTTATAAGATTATTCAACGTATATTTCTTAATTTCCTTCTATTCACACCCAGGTTTCTACTACTAAT
Organism: Stegodyphus mimosarum; assembly: GCA_000611955.2. Lineage (NCBI taxonomy): Eukaryota > Metazoa > Arthropoda > Arachnida > Araneae > Eresidae > Stegodyphus > Stegodyphus mimosarum. The sequence continues at coordinate 280,439 of KK117392.1, forward strand.
TTTGTGTAATAATAGTAAATTTCAAACTAATTTTCATTATCCAGCAAACTCCTTAAAATGTCAATCTTTAAAATTTCGGCCGCATTTTCTCATGAGTATTATGCATCAATCCAATGAATATTCGAGCCATTTGCGGGGCTTTAATTTGGATATCTATCACCGATCAGCGAAATGATTACACAATTAACATTTGATACTTGAAAACATTTGAGACTGCGATTGCCTCTCTTATAGTACTTTCTGAGCTAATCGAACTCGTTGCTATGTGTTGGAAGCAAAAACACAGAGCATAGAGATATTCTACCCCGACACATACCCTTGGAAATCAATTGAAATATTAAGAACTATGTATTATATGGATTTATACGGTAATATTGTCATTTTGTTCTTTATATTTGTATTACATTCATCATTCTTTATCATACTACAATGCTGATACCCTTTTCCTTATTGCAATATATATATATATATATTTGTCCTTTTCGTTTTATACATCTTGTACCCTTTGTTCTTTTTTAATTTAAATGTTTATCTTTTATTAATTAACTTCTCGCTCTTTATTTCTGTATTTAAGAGTTACTATATTAGTATTAAAAAATTCCTATATAAATTCTGTATAATTCTATATCAAAAATTCCTTTAGCCTTTCAATTTAAATTGTTTTCTAATTTCTGTGCAGCTGTACCATAAACGGTTTTATCTGAAGATCATTTCCGCTAAAGCAAGTCTTATCTTTCAAATTTTAGCCTATTTCATAACACTTATGCTAAAATTGGAGGAAATAGTTTCTGTTCTTTATCAGATATTTAATTTTGTGTGCATAAAAAAATTGCCTGTAACTCTCAGTTTGATGAGAGTTGATTTTGAAGCACTGCTTTCTCAGTCAAATAGAATAAATGAGATGAGTCAAAAATTTAAATTTCTTTTTGCTTCCATTCAACAAGTTTAAAAGTTTCTTTACACGAGTAATTATAATATTTATCGAATTATAAATAAATAATGCCATTGCATTTTTAGTCTGATAATAAATTTAAGATCCCATTGGTAAAATAATATTCTAAGTAGCGAAAAAGTATTTTATTTCAGCTAAACTAATAAGAAAAATACACTAGATATTTCTTTTTTACTTCTAATTCTTCGTTATATGCCTCGAGACAGAGAATTTCAAGTGTTCAGAGGAAGAGAGCAGCGGGTTTTTTTTTTTTTTTTTAGAAGAAAGTCTACCTCAGATGTTTCATCTGCAAAAGCAGATTTCTAAACTGGCCGAGGCTGAATTGCTTAGAGGATACTTTTTTCATTCTAAGTAAACAGAAAAGACGAGGTTAACTGGGAGAATATATCCATCTATTTGTATGGGAAAAGAAACAAACGGATTTCTATTTCGTATTTATGAGGCTAAAATTTGATGTTTTGTTGTATGACTGTGCTTTAGTTGGGGAGTTCTAAACAACCAGATCTGAAGATTCCCCTGCTGATGTGGATAGTTTCTGAAGGATGTCCAATATTTAAATTTTGATATGCCTGCTTAGTATTTTCTATTAAGAAATATTTTTTAATTAATCTAGTGTCAATAATTATTAGGAAAGATATCGTGTTTTATACAAAATACTTTACGTTTATTGAAAATCTGTCGAATTTTAAAGAAAATAAAATTTTTGGAGTTTTATTTGAGAAAAGAATCCAATGAAATTGTCAGGACTGTGTGTTCGGTGCATATTCTTGGCAAACATCTTCGTGGAAACCTTAAGTCCTGATCTGGAACAGGGAGCTGAATGCAGCTATGTTCTGTGGTAGAAAACTGTGGTTAAGTGGTAGAAGAACTGCACTTCAGAGGGATTTAAAATCCTCTTTTATTAAACCACAATTATATACAGCCACTTCCCAACTCGGGAGGAATACAGAAAATAATGACCGCACTTGGGTCTAAACTGAACAATCAAATAATTTAAACTAAAATTAAGTAGAAATTAAATCGTCGTTGCTCACAGAGCTATGAACGCGAGGTTGGCCTCTATGCTAAAGGTTGCGTAGCAAGATTTAACTAATACTAACGCACTTAGATTTACTTCAATAAGTAATAGCGTAACAGCGCTACGGCTTAGAATTTAAATACTAGCTGGTCGGGCGAACGTTGAACAGAGTGGAAGTGGTCTGAGACTAAAAGCTCTCTCACACTGAGAGGTTCCTACCTCTCGTTTAAATAGAAACTTGGCTCCACTTCAAATTAGCATAAAGCTGAAACGCGCGCTTATTCTAACGGGAAGTTGAAATAAGAGCAGATAGAAAAAGGCAAATTAAAATAAAACTTTGTTAGTTTAAACTAAAACCTTACAAAATGATTACTTTGATGTATTATGATTCAGACGTTGCCATTTAAAAAAATCTGAGGTGCAGTTTAATTTCACAACTTCTCTATCTTATTTAAGCTACTAACAAAGTTTAAAACTACTAACAAAGTTTTAACACGTATAGTCGAATTTTTGAAGCTGTCTTGATTTTGAAAGTATGTATACATACATACTTCGTGTCTTAAAGTTTTAAAAATAATAACTTATAATAATAATAACTATTAGTATGGAGACATAAAAAGTTTTTTCTGATATTCAGTGAAGCTAAACAAAAATGCCTATTAACTGCTGCACATTTAAATAAAATATAAGTTGAGAAGATATCGTAAAAATGATTTAATGGTTACGAGAATACTTTTGTACGTAAAAATAGGTTTTGTATAAAATCTACGTCTTCCTGAAAAAAGTTCAAAAAATGAAATCTTATTATAGTAGAGTCCCTTTTGTGGCAGCAGCGGTACCGCACCAATTCTGGATAAGAGATTTTTCCGGATAACTGAATATATATTTGTAGAACTTACTTGCTCATGTTTTGTAATGCCATGTTTAGATATTGAGCTTGCGAATTCCGTCGGCAGTGTTTTTGATCTGTCGACTACAATCAGGTAAATCATAGAAATCGTGCAGATTATTTTTTTTATTAAATCACATAACATAATTTTGTATTTCAGAAAACCAAAATTAAACAACATTTTAAAATTGCCATATTTATTATTATATGAAAGTTACGAATTTATTAGTATAAAGACACTCTTCTTACAAAGGTAGACTACAAGACATACAAAGGTAATTCGAATATCTTCTTGCTTAAAAATTCGCTGTGTATATAATAAAGCTTCATATAATCGTGTACAAACATAGGTGAACATTTCTGAAATCTGCAATTCTTTGTCACCTTCTTTCCACGTTACTTTCTTGCTTTGCTTGTTGACTTCATCTTTCTCTTCATCATTATCATTTTGCTCCTTTCCCAATTTATGTCCGATTATTTCTTCGTCTTCCTTGAAAAAGAAGGCGATGGGAACATAATCGTGAATATTCATTCGCGACTGCACTTGCTTTTCACTAACACTAATCTTCTCCGAATATGTAAGTAAATCCATGACGTTTGACATGGGCGCCGGACATGTTTTGAAACCAAGAAAATCTTTGTCAATCGACTTGTCATCTATGGTCCCATTTAAACCAACAGCGACGGTAGTGATGTTCTTTATATCTTTCCAGGAAAACGGCGAAGTAAATATGGCGCCCTTCCATGTGATTTGTTTCTGAAAATCATAGACACTACTTTCAAAGTTCACACATGGACTCAGAAAAAGGGTCATTAGTTCTTATTTGTATTGTGGATAATTCCTTTATTCACTAGTTGAATGACATAAAATGTTGAATGACACGCTGGGCGGCAGAAACATAGCACAAATGTTTTTAGCATTTAAGCCTTCAGACTGTCAGCGCATTACATACCATTTTTATCTCGTAAGGCTAAATTTGAAATTTAAATTTTCAAAAGTACTCTTATTTTCATTTGGCCTCTTACGTATCAACATACATGTAAACAAGACCGGTAATTTAAATTCTTTTCACACCTTTTTTATGCAGCAACTCTTGTATTATTTTGTCATCAGGATAATTTATTTTATGTACTTTCTAAGTTTTTGAAAAAAAAATGTTTCTAAGTGAATAAAAACTAAATAAACCTTTATTTAAAAGTTTCTATGTAATTTCTTTTAAAACACCTTATATTTTTCCGAGTTTCCCCGACTAGAAACAATCCTTCTAGCCTTTTATATGCAGTGTATTTTTTACATGGATGTTCCCCCCCCCGATAATCTGTCTACCGCATGAAAATGCAATTGGATATTTTAAAATTAATTAAGTGAAGTAACATGAAATATTAAAATGCAATTTAAACAAAATATTAATTCTACTTCAGAAAATCTCAATTTTTTAAATAGCATAAATTTGATATGAAAAATTGTATTTATGTGATCTCAGATGTATTTGTTCATTAACACATCTAGCACAATTTCTGGGTTCTTTTGTTTTATACAGTTGCATTATCTTTTTAATGTAAAATATTTTGATTTTTGAAATTGACTTTTCATCTTATATACTGTTCTCGCAATCTTTATGTATATTCTCCAATACAGGATCGCGTTTCCTTACGAAACCTTAATTGTTAATTTTTAATCAAAAAATTAAAATATTTTTTCTGTTGTAATTAAATGTAAAAATATATTATTCTTATAGCCTAAAATATATAGTAGTCTTTCGTTTTCTTTCTTACGTGTGATAATTTCATGTGCACTGAAAATATAAAATCACCTTTTAATTTATAATCTCGGTTGATGTTATCTGTTATTTGGATATTGTTATCAAATGGACACATATTCGTACACTCTCTTAGTACGAATATAGATGTACCGGGTCTACTTGTGACTGGATTCAATTGTGATTTATTTAATTCCAAGAAACACATGACACGTTTAGAAAACATAACAGTCTATAAACATTTCAGTAAGATAGTTTCAGAAAAGTATCATAGCAATAGGTTTTTAATAAGTACATACTTTCATGCAGTTTATTCATTAATTTCTTTAAATATAATACAGGGCGATAATATTTGGTGGCAACAATTTAAAAAGCGATTCACCTCTATAGTGAAAAGCAAAAAAAAAGTGCCGTTTTGAGACTAATAGCCCTTCTGGGCTGCCGCCCCTTTGGGCTTTAACTTTCTGGCTGCTCGTCCCGCAGTTACCACGAGCAACTCAAATGTAGCAAAATTTGATTATCCTGCATTTTTGCAATTAAATAATAAAAATATTACGTAAATCTTATTTAGAAAAAATTTCATATTATCCAAGGAGAACATAAAAGTATAAAAGTTTTTTATTGTTGTTTTCCATATGATTCGTAAACATTTTGCTAGGAATGTGACGCATTATATAAATACTCGAGCAAGATTTCTTATGATCTAAATATTAACGAAACGGGATTTCTTCTGTTTCAACAAAGCAAAAATGTTGTCTTCTGTCTACATTTTAATGGTGAGGACAATGCTTCCGCAGTGTTGACACTACGGAAAAGTGCTTCAAAAAGAAGCGTGAAACTGTTATTGTAATATAAAAGTACTCGAAATAGGATATTTTCAAGAAAGTGCAGTATAATAAATTTTATTGCCAAATGATTTGTTTATGAACACTTTTATTTAGATTGGTTACTTTGTCTTTTCAGGTCAAATCTTGAAAGGAGTTTCGACCCTCTAGTGATTTTTTTTGAAATTTTACATTCTTTCATATTTACATTGACATCAAAGAGAAAATTAAATGAAGTAAATGTAATCTTACACTATCGGATAACTCAGATTTCATTGCTATGCTGATTAGAAACAACAATTTCCTACTTTCAGAAACAGTCAGATTTCTTTAAATTTTTTTCCCTTCTATGAATCAAAATTTATAAAATAAAAATATACAAAAAATCGTTTTAAATTACATATTATATTTAAATGCACTAATATTTTTTTAGAAAAATCATATCGAAGTTCTTGGTCACGTATCATTAAAAATAAAATCCTGAGACATCTATAAGCTTTGTCGTGACATTTGTAAACACTTAAAAAACAGTAAAAGTAACACAATAGGAATCGCATTCATATTTAAAATTTCTTTTCTTCAGTTTTAAATTTAAAATCTTTGTTATCAGCCGCACGATTTTGTTTTTAGTAACGTATATGCAAGAATGTTTTAATAGCCATAAAGTTATTTTTTACGTTCAATTTATTCAATAAAATTGTCTAATTTTAAAAACATTTTGTGTTATCTTTTATATTTAATTTTCCTTTTCTTATCTAAACAAACCATTTATTTAAAGGGCAATTAACAATTTGTATTTTTATATTTGTGCTTAACTTGCGTGATTATGAATGTACTGTAAAAACTAGTGAGAACGTGTATTTTTCTTTTTAAACGATAAATACACTTAAAAAACAAAGTTTGAAACTAATGCTGTACTATATAAATGAAAGACATTTTTTATATCTGTAATTTTTAATACCCTATAACTGCAGTTTTCCGTTTAATCGGATTTTCAGATATCCGAGAATTTATAGTTGAAAGCTTGGGTAAAGGGGTCTACAGTACCTCAGTATTCAATCCGAAGTATTGTGAACAAACTGATAGCAATCGAGTAGTTTGACCGAGTATAGGTCCTTATTCACTCGAGTAACTGAACTTTTGTTGTAATATTAAACAGTGAAAGAAATAACGTACCAGTTAATATTTATGACAAAATGTATCTACTTAATAGCGGGCGGAATGTGTAAGTTCTATATACGCCTGAAATAAAAATGTACACAAACATTTCAATATGAATGAAATCAGTTCATTCTTCCCAAGCAGCAACCAATTCGTAAATAATATTTTATTGCCAGACCAGGAAAAGAAAACTTTTGACACATTAAGTTAATACGTATGACGTCATAATTTAAATTTAATGTAATATAACATTTTCTTAATAGCAATAAAAGAATTAACGTGGCATTAATATATCGTGTCAGTTATACTAACCTGAAACAAAAAAGTTGCCAACAGCAGCTATTTCTTTGAAACACTGACATTAATGACACATTTTCGACATATAATGACGTCACATGCAACTCATGCTTTCTTCAGCGTCAGAATATGACGTTGAAGAAAAATATAATTTTTAAAATATTAATATAATAAAATTAATATTTTTAAAGTTTGGCAATGATATTTTTAGCCCAAAGGGGTGTTAGACCATCAAAGGGCTATTAGTCTCAAAACGGCATTTTATATCGTTTCACTTTCTGCGTTGATTCACTTTTCAAACTGTTGCCACCAAATTTTATCGCCATGTATTATATTTATAGAAACTAAATAATGAAAATTCTGCATGAATGTTTCTAGCGCTGTGAGAAAACAACGATACCTAGAGCCATCAAATTTTGAATAACGTAGTCGTCCAATCGAACATGGGCATTAGGAAGCCCGAATTTTGAATTTCAAAATTGGTTTATTATCTGTTTCAAATTTTGTAAAACTTTAACGAATTTTTGATTAACAAACTAACGATTTCAAAGCGAGCAATGGCAACAATGTACGGATAAAAACATTTTTATCTCCAGGGCGCGAGACTGTGTATCGGAAATTCTAAAGATATGCTATTTATAAATATTTTGTAATATTGCTGTTGAATTGAATTTTATGTAGTTTGTGAAGAACATGATATTTAATAAACGAACAAAACGTTGAAAAAACGCTCTCTTAGACGTAATATAAAATCTGAAATCTTTTAGATTTCTTTTTTTATTTCATACTTTGTAAAACTTACAATTTTTTTGTTAACGAAATCTATAATTTCAAAGCGAGCAGTGGCAGTACTTTTCGAAATAAAGCAGATTTTTATCTCCAGCGCCTAAGACTGCTGGCGCTCTGAAAATTGAGTGCGAAAATGAGCGTTTTCTGAGTTTTTAATTAATATCTCGGCTGATTAAAGTCGTACGAAGATGAGAATGGTCGATATGGCTTCCCACAAATTTTTGGAATCGGTAATAATATATTTAATGTTTGGCAATGCCATTTTTATTTCACATTTTGTGAAACTTAGACATTTTTTATTAACAAATCTACGGTTTGAAAGTGAGCGCTGGCAACACTTCTCGAAATAAAGCAGATTTTTATTTCCAGCGTGCGAAGACTGTTGCCAGTCGGAAAAATGAGGGGAAAATTAGCGTTTCTCCGAGTTTTGAATGAATAGCTCGGCTAATTAAAGTCGTACGAAGATGAGAATATCGAAATGGCTTCCCATGAAATTTTAAATCCGGGGGAGGGCGTACTTCTCTCAGCTCATTTCTCGGCCGTTCCGGAGGAGATAATGTCGCAAGCAAACAGACAGACGTGCACAGATTTTAATAATATGGATTAACAGTTTTGTGCAATGTGAATTTTAAAAAAAAAGTTTTATTTAATTTGCGTACTTGAACTTCTATATAGCTTTCCAAAGTGATTTATAAGTTTGTCTATTTATTGTAGATATTCAGGAGACAGCAATGCATCTAGTGAAGTGGTCAACGAGGACGACTCATTCTACGTTAACATGACCACCGAGGACCTGCTACAACCGGGTCACGTTGTCAAAGAACGATGGAAAGTGGTGAGTTAATATATTTATCTTAGAAATTATTCAGAGAGCATTATACAAAGTGTTATTTTTGAGGCCCCAAATTCTATCCGTGGAATATTCTTCTAAAGTTTCCCAGTTGCTTGGAAGTATTTTAGCTTTAAATCTACCATCTAACATTTTGAAAATGTAGACACTGATTTTCCTTTTGCTTCTCCTAGTGTTACAGTAAAATAAATAATCCTTGCATTATCCGCTTCCCTTATCAGAAGTCATAACACATAAGTTATAGTATATCCAATTTTACAATATTAAATTGTTTTGCGAGGTTAGAATTAGGAAAGCATATTTCTATTCCCTTGGGTCGAAATGCGATCGAAGAGTAAATATTAGTCATCATGTTTACTCGTTCATCTGTTTTCGTAATAAAGAATATAGACAAGCTGTAGAGTCATTAGGTGTTTTTTGAAACAGGAGATATGAAAAATGAGCAGTGGTCTCCCCGGGACTCGAACCACGGACCTCGAATACGCACCGAGCGTGCTGACCACTACACCACGAAGGCATGCCAAGAAAGCGGAAGGAATCCCTTATATACTTCCCCTTTTAAAGGGCGACTGGGGATTAGGGGACCCAGACACCTAATCCTGGTTGGAGAATCATCACCCACCACCTTTTTTAGTTCAGGCGTCAGTGTAGAGACATTAGGTTATTCCGGAGCAGGAGAGATGAAAAATGAGCAATACCCTCGTCTGGACTCGAACCGCGGATCTCTCGAATACGCGGCGAGCGTGCTGACCACTACGTCACGAAGGCATGCCAAGAAGGCGGGAGAAATACCTTATAAAGCAACGAGAAATGGTTCAAGAGTCTTATAATACAGTTGCACTTTAGGGCTCTTCAACTTTGTATGAAAATAATACGTACCTAGTACGAAATATGAGTCTCAAAAGTATTTCAAAATTTTCTAGAACTTGTAGGGTTTCTGACCCTTTTTGCCTAAGGTGAACGTCGAGGAACCTGGTGAACTGTGTAGCGACTTATCGCTGAGTTCAAACAACTAAAACGTAGACTCGAAAAGGGTTAAAATACCCTTTTATTCACTCAAATAAGAATAACAGTCGGCCCCTTACAGGAAGCCTCTATTCGGGCTTTAACTCAGAAATAAGAAGCTAAACTGTAATTAATTAAACGAGAATTACTAGAAGTTAATCACAATTATCTAAAGTAGTTGAGCCCTTAAATTTAAACTAGCCGGCGAATATCAAAAGGCACGTAACAATACAGCCGAGCGTCACAGCTTCAAGAGTGACTAAGCCCGAAAGCAAACAAGCGTTACTAAGGATTCCTAGCACTCTGCATCGAATTAATTTGAACCTTCCTTAAATACTTCTTCTAACTCATTTGCATTGTAATCGATTCTAAAAACTCAGTCTGGTAGAGAGTTGTAAGCGGAAACAAGAATTTATAGGAAAGGGCTTTGAAATTAAAATAACTGTTATAAAATTAAAATTTACCTTACAAACTAACTAACTAAAGTTTTGTATCGTCATAAATGCGACGTTCCTCTGAAAGTGTGTATACATGTCCCAGTGCTATTCACTGTTTTATAACATGAAGCATTATAAAACGTATCTTTTAATAAACCGAGTATAAAGTTTATTACAATTTTTGACAAAATTATCCTTACTTAAGTAAGGGGAGAATGGCAAAACATTGCATGTCATCAAAACTGGTTGAGAATGAAAAAGGTTTGAGAAGTTGTTTTTAAACTACTAGACGAGTAATTTAATTTTAAATTTTAAAATACTAACTTTGAAATATTCACAGTTTTTATTACATTTTAATAAAAATAAAGTAAAGTTTATTTTGAGCCTTTTATTGGATATTTTTGAACTGTCAAACTGATTGCAAGTCACCAAATTCAAAATCTCCTTAGCATAATGTCTTCTCGTTTTTTGTTGTTTTGTAAAATTACAGTCATATTATAAAGCATTTCATCATGCCTGTTGATCTGAAAGATAACACTGTTGCCAAATAGCATCAAAGCACAAAAAGTATGTATGATTCCTTTAGCAAATCAACTAAACATATGTGTAAAAATCTTATTGTTAAAAGATTGATAAGAATGTTAGCAATTGTTATTGATTATCTATCGCAGTAAAACAGTGGAGTACTAAAATTCGAGCGTTTACGGCTTTCAATTGTAAAAACCAGCTAAATTTAATTTCCTCTTCAGCCACGTTATGACCTCTTGCAAGCTAAGTTTCCTAGCGGATTTCTCTCCATTCTATTTTCACAGCTGTCATTGATTTCCATGCGCCAGTTATCCTTGAATGGCTTGTTTATTATCAAGACTTTAGACCAAACAATTATTTCTGTGCGAATTATTATTTATTCTTTCTGCAAGGAAATTTTTCATGTCTTTAGAACGGTGAGTGCTGGCTGTATCCTAGGCCAGCAGACTTCTTAGGCTACCTCGAAAAACAAGTGATGGCATTATATCGACCCTCTTCCTTATAGTTGCTTGTGTCCGTCAGGGGTTATCGCTTTCAAGAGCATAAATGGCTGAAATACATGTTCAATCTTATCTTACTTTTCCTTAGTAATGACTAGAAGCGCGGCTTTTTTTCCATCCAAATGAACTGCCAAATAAGGTATGCACGTTTTGTAATCAATAGAGGGAAAGTAGCTTGTCGATGCATGACTTTGATCAACTGTCATTTGAGATCCTTTACGCGTAAACACTGCAGTTTAATCCGTGGCAGTCATGCTGGAGAGCTGTTGTTTAGAAAAGCCTACTACATCAATAAAAGACTTAGAAACTAGTGTACGTTTCAGTTTTCTTAAGCTTGAAATTTATAAAATACACTCTGTAATATAAAAAGCAATGCACTAAGAAAGAGTTATCAGAATGGCACGAAATTATGTACACCCGCAACTTACGACAGAATATGCAACTGATTAACTTTTAGTGGCCATGACTCCGTAGCTGAAGCTCCAGCGCACTGCAAGAATATTCGGATGGTGTATAAATTTACTTGCAATTATTTTCAATTTAAATTTTAGAAATGTAAATTTAAATCAAAATTTTAACTTTTTTTTAATGTTTCATATCTCTCTTCAAAAATCAGACCATAGTGTTGTACTCTTGTATGACTGGTATCATTTCTCAAAGCCTCGATTTATAAACTAACGCTAATTTTTGCCTGCCAATCTGACAGTATCAACTATAACTCATGATATCACGTGAATATTCTATTGTCGTAAGTTTGGTTATACGTCTTCCTCAGTGCAAATTGAAAACAACACCATGGTTTAAGCGGACTTGTACACCTTAAAACTCTTAAGATCTTAGAATATGTTACTGTTGCAAGAATTGGGAGAACTGTATTTATTTTAAAAGCAATTACTTCCAACTCTTTACAGCTCACTACATAATATAGGTGTTTTGGGAATTAGTAACCAGAAAGTTTGTATTGCCACAAATATTGTTATAATTTAATCTGTTTTGTGACAAATTTTTTTATGCGTTCACGTCATGTTTCAACATTGAGCGCATGATATTTTAAAAATGGCTAATGGTACACACTTGGAATTTGAAGGAATTCTTTATATAGGCACTACCTTCTAACGGAACCAAAAATCTGATGAATATTTTATTATTAAAAAATTTTATACATGAAAGCATTATAGATTTTTTTTAATAAAATACATTTTGTAAACTCAACTCCAAATAAAACAAAAGCTTAAGATAAAATTCTTAGGATTTTTGGTTCACAGTAGTTTTCAAATGTTATAAAAGCATAATATATTAAATATGGAATTAAATTATGCAACAGAATGTTTTAAAGTGTGAGCGCAAGGTAGAAATATGACGTGAACGCATAAAAAATTTTGTCACAAAGCAGATTAAATTATAAAAATATTTGTGGCAACACAAACTTTCTGGTCACTAGTTCCCAAAGCAGCTATATTATGTAGTCAGCTGTAAAAGGTTGTAAGTAATTGCTTTTAAAATAAATAAGTTATCCCAATTCTTGCAACAGTAACATATTCGAAGCTCTTAAGGGTTTTAAGGTGTACAAACCCCCTTAAATGTATAAGCTCAGTATTGGCAAAATATCAAACAAGCCACTGAAAACATTTCCTTTTGACTAACTTCTTTAGAATCTTACTAGGCAAGTTGCCTTTGCATAATAGTATTATGTTATTTATACGAATTATATGTGTGTGTTGTAAATGTGGTTTTTGAATGCTGTAGTTATTTCGGGTTAAACACGGAAACTGAAAACTGTGAAATTGTAACGCCTTTTTGGGGCTTAAGTCAAGAATACGTGGGTGTTACATAAACTTCATACAAGCTACTTTCTAACTTTCTGCGGAACTACTTGCCACTCAAATTTGCATAAATTTCCGTAATTAGCGAGTCCATAACGAAATGAAAGAATAAGAAAGATGTAAATTAAAAATCAGTTTGGCTAGTGAAACTCAAATATAATGCCACAAAATGAATTAGAAATGTGAGTGATCGGGAAGTAAAATTATAAAAAAATTAAAACTGAATGTGAAATCACGGCCTTAGTCTTAATTTTTTATAATAATCAACTGAATGTGAAATCGCGGCCAACTGAATGTGAAACACAATCTTATAGCAGCATCTTGTCCCTGACAGCGGACTAGAACATATTTTTTGATGAAAATTCTTATATCAGTTTCACAGAAAGCATTAAAATTGAATATTCATTAAATTATAGTTTGCTGAGTATTCTTATATAGTTATTTTAACTTTCATATGTTCGTTATCACTGAAAAAGGTGATCGTTCCAGGTAAAAAAAATTGGCGGTGGTGGATTTGGGGAAATCTACGAAGGGCTGGACCTCGTGACGAAAGAACTAGTCGCACTGAAGCTCGAGTCAGCGAAGCAAGCCAAACAAGTGCTGAAGATGGAAGTCGCGGTTCTCAAGAAGCTTCAAGGTCAGCTTATTTTTCCCATGATTTTTTTTCCTTGAGATTAAAAGACTAACAATGATTATAACTTTGAGGCAACACAGACTTCGTTGATTTTTTTCATTTGAAAATTAAGTTAACATATGCAATGTAGATGAAGATATATTTTTAATTTACAATTACTATAGAATATTCCGTGTATGTGCTGATTGATTTATTAGATTTCTTTCTAGACGGCTTTGAACTAATATTTGGGCAGACTTGGTATATGTAGGCTATTTCTCAAATAAATGCAGGTGGCACTTGTAATAAATGTGTTGTTTATAAAATCTATCGCCCTTTTAACATCAGGAAGCATATTTCTCAAACTTCTCGAAGATAAGTTTAATTTGAAATCGCTATGGTATTATCTTTTTATGTGAAAACAAAGTGTTAGTTTTTTTCCACAGCAGATGTATCCTTTATTTCGTAAAATATTTCATTCTTACAGATAAAGATTATTTATGAATTAAGTACTGCTTATTTAAATAAACGTCTTCTTAAAAAATAGTAAAGAATGTTGTTATAGCTTTTATTTTGTTCTGTATTGCCTTAACGTTTCAGTCTCACCGGTGGGTTTATTACAGAAGTTGTGCCAATGAGACTTTAAAACGTACCTATATTTAAATCAGTCTTAATTCTTCTATTAACCCTTTGAAGGGCGCGATATTATTTTTATAATTTTTTAATTAAAAAACTCTAGAAATTGAATAATATGAGCCTAGAGATAAATAATATATCAGAAAAAATCTACTCTTGCCCATTGAAATAAAGGATACATCTGTGGGTGGTGGTCGCACTGTGAAACCAGCGCGCCTCTAGGACTTTGAAACTTACCTTTTTCCGTGCGCAATTCCAATAAAGGCCGAAATTTTCAAATTTAAAAAAAACTGTATTTAAGAATTGTATTATATATAAATTTTTCACGTTGTTTTACAAAGTAAATCGTCAGAAAAAATGAAAAATAAACATTTATGCAATTTTTCTATAGCAGTGAAAACATAAACGTAGATAATAAAGATGTCCGGATAAATGGATAAAAAACTCAGTAAAGATTAAAAAAACTCAGTTTTTTTTTTTTTTTTTTTTTTTTTAGAAAACATGTTTTGTTTTTTGGTACGTGTATTAGACCTACGTTGCAAGTTTCGCAGATGCATCTGGTTCTATGAGGTTTCTTCCTTGTGCTACAAAACGTACCTCCGGGATTTGCATTTTACTGGAATATGTCCAGCGTTATTTAGTCTCTTTTTGTCTGGCACATGAAATTTGTGGTTTTTTATGTTAATAGGGGAGCTTGGCCTTTTTGGCTTTGATACGGATATTTCGTTTTCTATTCGTATTTATTTTATTCCTATTTTGTCCCAAATATTTATAAAATATTTTAAATTTAAATAAAACTTTTACGAGATTTCTATTTTTAATTATAGCAAAGTATATTTACATTATATTTAAACCATCCAAAAAATTTATAAAATCGCATTACTAGCATAGGAAGCAGGCATGTTGAGCTCAGAGAAAATTCTTCGGAAATGAAAGACACTTTTCACTGGGCATGTATTGTTTAGTAATAAAATAACTCTGGGGTTTCAAAGCCCCTTATCTATATCCGGGTAAAAATACACATTCCTATTTGAAAAGCAGCAAACACCATTGTGAAGAGCAATGGTTTCAAGACGCGACCACTGAGCCTCTAGAGCAGTGGTTCGCGAACTAGGGGTCGCCAGAAGTTTTTTGGGGGTCGCCAAATTTTCATGAAATGCATTATGCCTGCATGCTGCATACCATACAGTGTACATATAAAGAGTGAAGCGCCGTCACTCACTGTTTAATTGCAATTTCATGCTGTCCGCTCTTTCTTTGACCGTAACGCGTATTGTATATAAAGTGTGAAGACGCAAGTTTTTCACTTCGGTAGATAGCGCCCTCTTCGCGATAATTCGCCAGTTTTACTGAAAAGCGCCTATTTGACTAGACGTTAACCGCAGGGAAAGGGCGAAAATTCGCTTCCGTGATCAGCCAATCAGATGGCGAGGTACGCCGTGTCTCTGATAGTCAGAATGAAGACGTGAAGTGTTTGCATGAAGTTGTAGTATGTAGCAGTTGGCCTGCAATTGTTTTAGTTTATCCTCGAGTTTTATCATATGACGTTGTGTAATTATGATTTTTTATATTTTTATCGGGCTTTGTTATCAGGTATGTACTATCATTAGAGAAAGATCTCTGTTAATTTTATTGAATTTCTCGAAAAAAATGATAAAATTTTATATATTATTTGTTTTAGTTTAAATGATTTAACCCCTATCTTCATAATGGAAAAATGGGTAATACGTACACCAGGTACATCTTCTTCAGCTAACAAACGAACAAATACTGATGAGGAGTCGCAAAATACTGAACTAAATGCCCGATCTAAAAAAATAAGAAAATACAATGAGAAATTTATTAAGTATGGTTTGACATTTTGTGTTGTTGATGATGAAGAACGCCCGATATGTGTAATTTGCAACGAAAAATTAGCAAATGAGAGTATGAAACCAGCTAAATTAAAAAGGCACCTGGAAACTAAACATAAAGAACTTCAAAATAAACATGCCGATTTTTTTCAAAGGCGAACTGAAAATCTGAAAATTCAAAGTGCACATTTAAAGAAATTTACAACAACACCTCAGAAAGCATTACGAGCTTCTTTAGAAGCTTCTTATCTAATAGGAAAAACAATGAAACCCCATACAATTGGAGAATCCCATATCCTTCCTGCAGCAACTAAGATGACATTAATTATGCATGGCGATAAATATGGAAATGAACTAAAAACAATACCATTATCAAGAGATACCGTGTCTCGGCGGATTTCCGAAATGTCACGAAATATCGAGTCAGAAGTCAAAAAACGCATACAAAATTCATCTGTATTTGCTTTACAACTGGACGAGACTACCAATATTACTAAAATGTCACAACTAATTATTTACATTAGGTTTATTTTTAATGAAGATATAACATAAACGTTTTTATGTTGCAAAAGTTTGGAAGGAAAAACAACTGGAGAAAAAATATTCGAAGTAATAAATGAATATTTTGAAACAAAGTCCCTTACCTAGGCAAACTGTGTTGCGGTTTATACTGATGGCACTACAGCATTGACAGGTTCAAATATAGGGCTCAGAGGCTTAATTCAGAAGGTGGCGCCTCATATGGTATTTAATCACTGTATGATTCATCGGCAAGCTCTTGTTGCAAAAGATATGGATGAAGAGTTGCACAACATATTACAAAACGCTGTTAGTTCAATTAACTACATTAAATACAACAGCCACAACAGCCGTCCCTTTTCAATACTTTGCAGTGAGATGGGCTCAGCGTGTGAGAGATTACTGTTACACACCGAAGTCAGGCTTTCACGTGGGAAAATACTACGACGGATATTTGATTTGAGAAATGAAGTGTACATGTTTTTAATCGAAAAGAAACATAGATTGGCAAGTTATTATACCAATGAAGTTTGGCTAGGGAAACTGAGCTATTTAGTTGATATTTTCGAAAAACTTAACGACTTAAATTTGAACTTGCAGGATGAGAATTCAACTATCATAACTTCAGCCAGTAAAATTCAAGCTTTTAAGAAAACTTAGTCTGAGGCAAACTGAACTGAATAAAAACAACTCCTACATGTTCCCTTGCTTTAACGATTTTATCAAGGAAAATAATATAGATATATTTACATTTAAAAACATCATTTCCAATCAGATTGGAAATTTTTCACATTGGAACATTGGAATCAAAGGAAAATTTTTCGAGAAGAATCGAGGATTTTCCTGAAAACGATTTTGGTTGGATTCGTGATCCATTTTCCTTTGATATATGCAGTGCAACTCTTCAAATTAGTGAGAAAGAGCAATTGATAGATCTAATTAGTGATTATACTCTTCGAAATCAATTTAAGACTCAGCCTTGCCAAAAATTTTGGCTATCCGTGGAAAAACAATATCCCGTTTTATGCAAGAATGCCATCAGAGTGTTAATACAATTTGCATCAACGTATTTATGTGAAACTGGATTTAACAAACTAGCTTCAATAAAAACTAAATACCGCTCGCGTTTAAACCCTGAATATGATATGCGAATTGCAATTAGCAACATACATCCGAACATCGATGAGATAATTAGAAACTTGTAGCCACATACATCTCATTAAAGGGCAGTTTGCTGATTTTTGTGTTATACAAAAAGTATTTTCTTAAAATTATAAATAAAATTAATATGAGTCAAATATGATGATGCTTTTATTCGATGAAACGAAAGAAATGCGCGAAATATATGTCGTATTTGTGAACATTTATCTCTAAGGTTCGCCAAAAATTTTCTCTCTACAAGAGGGGTCGCAGTCGAAAAGCGTTTGAGCACCACTGCTCTAGAGGATTGTGAGCATTGTGACACAATGCTGTAGTGGCTCCGTGGTTGCGCCCTGAAACCACAAAGCAAATTCCATAAATATACATAGGTTTTTTTTATATATATGCAGTTTAATTATTGCTATCTTTTATTGTTTCTGATAGAAATAATGATGTGCGATGAATAACTTTTGGAATTTAAAAGTTGTATCTATTAATAAAAGGAATTTATTTTGTCTCTTGAAAATGAATTTTAAAAGGCATCCGATTTGAAGTACTAAGACCTAAAAATGTATGATTCTGCAGCATTTTGTGTTATTTAGAGGTAAAAGATCAGTAATCAATCGTAATCATCGGTTTTCACTCAAAAAGTTTGGAAAGAAGAGGAGAAAAATATTCGAAAATTGGTGGTTTCAGGGCGCCATCACCGCGCCTCAAAGGGTTAACACCTTATGGCTGCATAAGAATTTTAATTCTTGTTCAACAACGAGAGAGGATGCCTGTACGTTATGTAATGTCACGAGGACGCTGATATGAAAGAAATATTAAGTTCTCTAGCATCCGAGAACTCGTCATTTCTTCCGGTGATGCTGAACGAGTAGGAGGAAATGTTCTGTGATTGAAAGAGCATCCTGAGACTGATCCGAAGAATTACACAGGACGCAATTAGAAAATTATGGATGTCATATTGCGGACAAATGTGAGATAGGATCGTCATCTTATCAGATTCTCTTTGGATGACATTATTAGTGCGGCACTGGCAATGTTGTTACATTCGCCAGCGTCATCTGTCATAGCATGTCACCGTTTATTACCGTCTGGGTTATGGGCGCGGCGGCAGCCACTTTTCAAGTTATCTTTAGGATGGCAGCCACTTACTGACAGACTGCAGCAACGAATCGAACGTCATGCATGGCAATCGAAGTGGTATGACATCGTCCTATCGGGTGAATCATTGTTTTTGTTTAGATGGAAATAATGAACGGATATGAGACCGCTCTGATTTGGATGAGAAATACACAGAAAAGTATATTCGTACCCGACATACTTCACAAACAACGAAAATTCTGCTATGAAGTACTATTGGATTTACAATAAATTACCTCTCATGAGAATTCAAGCAATCATAATCAGTTCTTAATATGTCAGTGGCTTTCTACGAGCAGTCGCGCACTTCTGTATTTATAATGTCTCCCTGAGGTAATTTTCCAGCAGAATAGTGCCAGTTCTCATACTGCGGCCAAAAGATAAGCCAACAATGTCCCACTTCTTCACTGGCAGCTCAGATCGCTTTATTCTTCATCAGAAATGTGTGGTATATGGACTAACATATGTGATGTATTATGTCAGTCCTGTAGCAAGTCTTAGCAAAATTTGGACGCATGTTAATGTAACTTGGGTGGCTCTTTAACAACTTAATGCAACTTGGGTGGTTAATATAACTTGGGTGGCAGTACTAAAATTTTGTTAGGTTAACGTCACGACGCTTAGAAAGAGTATTAGAAATGAAAGAATCATGCGAGGCTGTTGGCACAATTTTTAGACGGTTTTGCTTTGCTGTAGAAAATCATCTGTTTGGAAATTCTTTATTTAACTACAGCTATATTTTGAAGGTATAAATAATCGTCTGCTACTTGACAGTTTTTTATGCAAAATGGTGCTTTTATAGAAGCAATGGATGGGAGGCTATGTTTGTGTTCTATCAAAGAAATTTAATCGTATCTAGTTATTAAAAAATGCTTGTAAAGGCATGGTTTTTCTTTATACATATAAAGCTGCCATAGGTAATATTGTCAACACGAAAAGGGAAAAAAGTCAAAGTTTGGCCTCATGTGGAAAAATTGTTCCAAATACGTATCCAAAGAAAAAAGGGAATGTTTTGAATGTTGCAGAGGTAATATTTTTAATATTAAAAGAAAATCCGCCAAGTCAAAGCACAGTTGCAAAATCCTTAAAATGCTCAGTATCAACTGTAAACAAAATGGTTAATGCTGATTTGAATCTTAAAAAGGCCAAAAAGCATAATATGCATCGTTTTTCTTCACGATATAGTGCCGAACGCATAAGACACTGCAAAATTCTTTATGTGAAACATATATTTGAACAAAATTGGAGAAATGTCGTCGCTGTAGACGAATCTTGGATGTATTTTACTGAGTACAATAAAAAGATATCAATTTATTATCATCAAAATGGAGAAAAAAATTTTAAAGCATGGTTCAAAGAATCTCAAGTAAGTTTTTCAAAGAGATTTATAATCGTTTTTCATATAGCAGTAAATTAAAAATAAAGAGAGTGGAGGAATATGTTTATATGAATAATAAAAGATCAACTCCACATATTATCAGGAACATATTTTAGACCCAATTTTCAAATATGAAATACCTACTCTTCACACATAGAACCATCAATCAATAGAACTGCATCAAGACAAGCAGGCAACCACACGTCAAAATCCACTTTTAATTTCTTGGATATATGGAACAAAAAATAGGTGTAAAGGCTATAACCCTTCACTCATATCCCTACTAAATCTCTTGATGCATCACCTATGTATTTTTGCGCTTTTGGACTTTAAAAATTTAAAAAAGGGGACTGACCGGACTTGACCAACAGCCCTTCTTGGACTTTTGTAAAGCTGTTCAAGAGGAATGGGATAAAATACCTTTTCCTATACTACAAAAAGCTTATTGTCTTGGAAATTACGGTGTCGAAAGATAGGGAAGAATAAAGGTTATCAAATATAACATTTAAAACATAAAATGTTAGGTCAAATATTTCTGTAAATACAATAAAAATCGTTTAAAAAATGCGGAACAGCCTCTGTATGTTGCGAATATAAAAGTTGTAGCTACATTCCTTCTAGGCGTTCTATGTTTTTAACCTCTTGAGTGTTTTGTCCTTGTTTCCAGCAGGGCAAATGTAAACTTCCATTAATTTTATTACCAAACTAAAATCTTAAATATTTTTTCCTCTATTATATGTAAATAGTACCATCTTATTTTGTTTGACATTTTCATTAAATATGTGTCTTCCTCTTTAGTTCTGAACAGTAGAGTGTTATATTAAATTGTGATTTAATTGCTTCAGTACTTAATGATTATTTGAAAGTTTCTAAGTTGCACGTAATCGTATTTATTTCCTTTTTCATTCAAATTATGTAAAGAAGCATTTTGTAAATTTAAATTTCACAAATGCATTGAGAAAACTGATTCTAAATGTCAGTTTATTGTTTTATATACGTTGGAAATATTGTCATACATAATCTTTCAATCTCAATGGTCATATAAATAATTGTTTTCTCGCTATTTATTCTCTTTTTGTTGCATTATAAAAACTGCAGCGTCATATGTAAGCACTCATTTGTGACCATTTGTTTCCTTCACTCTATAACATTTTTCTCAGAAAAAAAACGTCAAGTATCATTTATTATAAATAAAATATCACTCTTAAGCTATTCAGACGATGTTGTCCGAATTTAGACTAGCTTATTAAATGCCTTCTTATTGTGCTTTGTAACCAGATTCATTTTGTGTTGTACATTTTAGTGACAGTTACTTAAATAACTGCTGTAACGAAAATACGCAGTAATTGCTAATATCTAATAACGTTTTCAACTTCTTGCTCACTGATATTTTCAAAGAGTTTGTTCAATAATAAAAGTTCATTTTTGTAAATGTTATTGCTATCGCATCTGCTTACCTTCTCAACAGCTTGTATTTTTCAATTTTTCCGTTATGATACGATATTTTTTCCACCAACAACAGACATTTCTTGTGTCTCTTATATAAGAGATGATATATAAATGGATATACAGAGTGTATTACGTAAAACTTCCACTACAGTTATTTCTGAAATAAAAGGTATTATTTATGTGCAGATTTTGCAGAATGGAAATTTAGAAAAGAGCTCATAATTTTAGCTCACACACAGATTTTAATAATTATTCGATTGTATATTTTCTAACGAAGTTGCATTTTTTTTTCAAATAAAGCAATGACTAATGATATCAAAATACAACGAGAGGAAATTAAAACGTCAGTGGTGTTTATTGCAGGATTTCTACGAACTATTATAATATCCAAATTGTAAATATCGACAGTTGTCTGCTCCATTTAACGACGTAATTGCTGGCTATGATATACGTATGTGTGATTTTTTATTTGCTTGTGTGTGTATGGGTCGCTGATTTTGCAATGAAGTACATCCTACTATTTGTATTTTTTCTCAGGTACGATTTTGCACTTACATGGGTTAAGAAATACGGAAGTGAAGAATAAAATTATCAAGACTATGAAGAAAGAAAATAATTTACAAGTTGTCTTCAAAATGATGACCACCAGCTGCAGTACAATATTATAGAACCTTAGAACGCTACTTAAGAACTTAAAAGTCTAAATGCAAGCAATATAAAGGAAAGCAAATCTGTACAAACATGCGAACATCGTGGCAAGTAACTGCGCCGTTAAATGAAACAGACTTCATGAAATAGATACTTATAAGAATCAGACTGAAATGAATTCGGTATTTACAATTTTGATATTGTGATAGCTCTTTAATTAGAATCCTACAAAAAACACCACTGACATTCTGATTTCCTCTTTCATTTTATTGGTGTTAAACAGATTTAACAGGCAATATTCTATTTGAAAAATGTAACTTTGTTAAAAATTGCACAATCTAATAATTATTAAAATTCGTGTATAGGGTCCCATGAAAGCATTTATTAACCAGTAATTTAACTTTTCGTCGTGCTTAGAAAGTTAGCAATTAAATTATCTTACTGTTTTCTTTTTTAAGGCACTGATTGTTGCGAACAACATATTTTTATTGTTCTAGGTAAAGAACACGTTTGTCGTTTTATTGGATGTGGCCGTAACGACAGATTCAACTACGTTGTGATGCAATTACAAGGAAAGAATCTGGCGGAACTGAGGAGAAGCCAACCTAGGGGTGCTTACAGTCTCAGTACCACATTACGACTCGGATTGCAGATCCTTAAGGCCATCGAAAGTATCCACGAAGTTGGATTCTTGCACAGAGATATCAAACCGGTATGTCACCGTTGTTAATTATAGCCTGTCTCTACCTGTATGTGATGATATTAATCAGCGCTGATCATAATACCAAATCATAGCTGCATTATTATACAACTGAGGAAAACATTTTTCTGAGGATATTTATATTTGCATAAAAAGCTGCCAGCTGTCGTGGATTTGTTGAACTTTGAGAAATACATTACTACACTTCGGTACTGATAGTTCCTACTGAGTTCTCTTTCCGACGAAGAGACTGGCTACAAGAGATTTTGGTGTTTTTCACCGTGTGTTTTGTGAATACGAATATTTTTTCCGCTTAAAAAAATCCTCCAGAAAAGAATTCTAGCGATAAACCTAGCTTATTTGCCTCAGTTATTTCCACTAACCAAGTCAGCCATAGTTATAATTTGCAAATCGCCTGTTCATTTTATTCTGTCCTTTCGTATACCTTTCAAAGTTTCATTATTTGGACATTTTATTTTAATTCTATTCATTTTTATCATTTTGTAGTACATCATCGATTTTATAATTTATTCCGAATCGTGAGGTCGAGAACCTTTCAGCTAGCTAACTTTTATTCCAATTGACCGAACAAGGCTTATGATATCTAGTCTGTGCAGTGGTAAGTAAAAATATACATCTGCAATGCCATTAACTATCTCCTCTTCGTGTAAAATTATGACTCACTTTAATCTGTGTATAAATTATAATATAACTTTTGTATTTTCAATTTGTGACACTACATACCCACCGACTTAGTGTGTATTATATCCATATTACGTGCAATAAAAGGCAGTATAAAATGCACTGTTATAATAGAAGTATATAATTCCGTCTTGTTATTCATCATATCTCAATACCTCATAGACCTACCAGTGGCCAAATTATAACATAACGCTGTACATTGGTAATTCGACCTGGGCTCAAATCCCGGCGAATACAAGAGCTTTTGTGGTGGTCTCATGTCTGAAAGACCCATCATGGTCAAGCGTGTTTTTGCATCTGATTTTTTTCAATAGTTTTACGAGCTGCAAAGTCGCTGAACACTGATAGCTCAACTCGGACTCGTATCCTTGTGAACGGGCTGGCTGTATGCACGTTTTCATGTTTTCCTTGTTATGTAATAAGCATATAAGCCACTTTTCCTTAGAAAGTCCTTTACGAAGGTATCCCTCCTCGTAGGAGATAGCCGTCGCGTGCTTTGTTTTAATCAAAATAAACCAAACCAAAGTAAACTTCGTGTTTAATATGACCAAGAGCATGCATTCGTGGAGGACGTTTTAACGAAAACTCGCTCATATCCACGTTACACCTGCCGGAAACTATAGAAACCAACCATGCAGCCAGCCCGTTAGTCGTGATTCGATCACAGATCGAACTACTAGCGTTCAGCGACTTTACCGCTCGGCCGACATCGATGTAATTTAACATCTAATTCGAACACCTAATGAAAAATCATGTGGATGGGAATGTGGGCACTTTGTCGTTGGTCAAGGGTCTACTGTACAAAAAGGTGATAATACCATTTCTGCCGAATATTTATCCAACAAATTATTCTTAATGAAAAACAAAAGTGTCAGAATTTTAATTACTTTGGCTTATAGCAACATTAATTTTATGCTGCGATGTCTGAAATTATTTCAAAATTCATAACTGGTCGCTGAATATGAAAGTTAGCTGAGAATTAAATAATCTTAGTTTTATGATTTTAAATTTTTATTAGTGCATACTTGTATTTTTTATAATACATAATTTTTTTTCCTATAAAATATTAGTTCCTTTTTATAATTCATTAGTTTTTTTCCCTGTAAACTATTAGTTCTTTTTCTTATAGTCGAACTTCTCAATGGGGCGACTTTCGCACAACTGCCGTAATGTTTACATGTTGGACTTTGGACTGGCTAGACAATATGTGACTGCGACAGGAGAAGTTAGACCTCCCAGGGCTGCTGCCGGTTTTAGAGGCACGGTCCGATATGCTTCCATCAACGCCCACCGGAATAAAGTAAGTTGCACTCCCTGCTTTTCTACACTTATTTTTTCTCTGTTTTTTATGTAATAGCGCAGCCACTTTAGTAAAAGTTTCCTGTTTTTCAGTTGGTGCCAAACTTTGGCAACCATGCACATAACAGTTTTAACAAGAATGCAAGTTGTTATTTTCATATGCTCTTTGTTATATTCCAATTTCTAATAGTTTTTTAGACAGATTGTGACATTTTTTTGTCTTGAACTCAGTTTTAAAATATGCGTTTGTAGAATCTGAATGCAGTGGTAGAAGGGAGCATTCTGTCCTGAAAGCGATTACCATGAAATTTTTGTCAGAATAGAACGCGCTCGTAAGTAGTGTGGCTAATTAGTTTTCGGTATAAAGACCTAATTGCAACGTAAAATATGTTTGCAATAATATGTAATAAATAAGTTTTTGCAATATAAGTCATCATTCCTTTTTTCTGAAAAAAATTGCCAAGCTTTGCTAAAGTGGTTGTGATATACCTAGTTACTATTTTTTGTGCGTTAGAAACTAAATCATATGGGACTTTTATGTGCAGCTGCATGCTGAGTCTGTCCTTTATATACAATGAAATGGAAAATGAAGTTTACAAAGGTCATTTTCGAGAGAGAAATGACATATTAGAATTTTGAAACATTCGTTATATAACGAGATATAGTCATAAATATGATAAATGTTTAATCCCTGAAGAAGGAAATTTGATTTTTATACTGTAAAAACAATATGAAATATAATCACTTCTTTAAGCATGTACACTTTTCAAAACGGCAGCGGACACGTTTCTTACGAAACTGGAACATTTTCCCCATGAAATCCCATTACTTTATTGTTTGTTGCTTTATAGAATTTTCTGAGAAAGACCTTCAACTGCAGTTTTTCTTCTCAGAGAATCTCAATCGTTTTCAACAAGTCAGGTCGGCTGATGCCCTGGCTAAGCAGGAATTCATCAACAAGTTGAAAAGTCTGTGGTCAACCTTTGTCATTTGTTAATTGTAAACTATGGTGAAGAACTCTTTCGGAAATTCGCTGGGATTTCACTCTACAATGAAAAGAATTCCTGTTGTTTCTTTTATAAGCTGTTCCTTTATTTTTCAATATATAGATGAAGTGTTATGTTTGCACTTAATATAAGACCATGCGAAGCCTTCGAATTATCTCCTCTGATGGAGTGTTGTTTCTAAACATTTGAAATGTCACTGCGGACTTTAATTTTCTATCCTATAAACGGAATAAATTCGGCAATAAATTCGTACACTGAATCTTGCTGTGCTGCGAAAGCGATAATCTTTACTGAATTTCCGAATGTTTTTTTTAATAAATTTGTACGAGTTTCCTTGATAGAGTTATCCCAATGTAAAGATATTGCTCGAATATGTAAAACTTGTTCTTGCCTTAATTTTAAAACGATAAATTGTCACAGTATGATGTTTCAATCCTCAGATGACTCATGCAGACTTTCTTGGAAAAACTGCAATATAGCGTTTTCAAATTGTTATAGCAACGCAATTACTTTCGTTTAGTTGTTCCACGTTCTTTGCTGTCGATCAACTCCTATTTGTACTTCTATTGAGCACCATGCTGGTTCTGGTAATGGTGTAGAAATCGATTAAGGAAACTTCCGCGGGAAAACTGGGATGCATCTGAATTAATAATGCGTTTCATGGTTCTGTATTTATTTAAGCATACAGCTCAGTTTGCGTACATCACAAAATTTTGCATTTTGAAAGTGCAAGTTTTGAAATGCCAGTTTTATTGCAGGCAAATGTTACTCAATTTAATCTGCATATATTTACCCAATAGTGCACATTTTGCAATTTAGATAACATGAAGAATCTTCTTGTTAAAATTTATTCTGAACACTATTGTTATTCCGATAACTTACCCAAAGATACTGAAAATAAATGTGATCATATTTGGTTATTTCTTCCATGTTGTCATATGTAATTTCACGTAACTTTTATAAGTCAATATATCACTTCTTTATTTTTTGAAAGAAAATAAGCCTGAATGGTTAAACTGTTTTCAAAATCTGTTTTAAAAGCGAGAAATGATGTATAAAACATATCATCATCATTGCTTTTAATTAAGAATACTTAATTTTTGCATTAAAATATCTGATGTAGACATCACATGACTTCCTTATACAGCCTATTAAATTATACTTATTTTGTGCTGCACTTAATTTAAACTTATTTCCTCCAATTTCATTAGAGATATATTTCTCATTCAATTAATTTAATTCTCACTTCGCGGCAAGGCAAAAATACACAGAAACTCAAAACATCTTCATTAAAAATTGTAAAATGCAGAAAAACCTAAAACACCAAATACAGTTAAACATCTTTAATTTTTTTTACAAATAAAATTAGAGTTTCTACGCAAAACTAAGCTATTTAGCCAGCACATATGAAGATAAAATTTTTGGTGCACAAAACTGAAAGTTAAAATTTTGGTCACACTGTGCAAAAAGGTACTGAAGTTGGTGCATCAACTAATTAAATTGCTATTCTAAAGTGTTGGCAAATGGCAGTCTCGTTAGTTTTAGCGCCACTTAAACTTTTAAATTGTTAATAATTCTGCAACTATTGCATGCAGATTAACTAAAGGTATAAAATTCTCAGCCAGAACATAATAACACCATAATTTAGTCTCATTTTTAAGCAAAAAATGTGCAATTTAGCAGCATATATGAGTAAAAAAACTGTGCTCACCGAGCCTGGTAACAGAGTGGCAACATATATATATACACCTTTCGTGCTGCCAATTGTAACAAAAAAGGGAGGTACAGTACTACATGTTGTAGCAGTCCCATAGACAAAATGTCAAGGTTTTACAATTACTCGTTTTTGAGTTATGCGTGATACATACATACATTCGTACGTACGTACAGACGTGACGAAAAAAAATATCTTCTGAATCCATTTTACAATCCGTTTTTGAAGCAAAAGGGTTTTTCTATCCATGCGTACATATGTAACGCAAACGTATCGTTCAAATGCATTCGAGAATGGTCAGAATGGATATTTGTTTTGAAATGTGATACCCGAATTTTTTCGCGATTACAATACTTTCTTTACTTCGTGCAAGGAGATAAAAACGGAAATTTTTCAAAGCTACAAAATCAAAATCACATTTTTCGTTCAATAAATAAATAAATGAAACGTAAGAGCTATAAATACCTATTTCTGTAATTAGATAAAATGCTGCTATGATATTAAAAAGATTAGTTGAATATTTATTTCATTGGCCACTACAGCTACTGATTCACCGTTTAATTTTTCTGTTCTTTTCGTGGAGTAGTGGCATGTGTGTACGTCTCACAGTATTTCCAGAAGGGAGATTTTTTTAACCAGGCAGTTGTAATTTCTGACTCATAGCCCAAACAATTCCTACTGCGATTATTTAGTTGATGTAATCATCCTAACAAAGCCCTTAATAAGTTTTTTTTTATTTCTGCTTAAATGGGAAGAAGTTTCTTTACAAATTTTGATTTCTTAAAAGTTAAACTGAGATGATTAACTAATAGCATTCTTCTTTTCTTTTTAATACTAGTAACATGATATAGTATGTAAATGGTCGTCATGCTTCTAAGAACCGCAAAGTCTCTCGGAAATTTAAACTCGTAATAATACCTGATCTAATTTATTGTTTAATGCTTGTTTTCTTCAGGAAATGGGTCGACACGACGATCTGTGGTCTTTATTCTATATGTTGGTGGAATTTGTGAACGGACAGTTACCTTGGAGGAAAATCAAAGACAAAGAGCAAGTAAAAATACCATTCGTTTCTTTATTTCAATTTAACTCTTTTGTAAATCTCATTATCAAATTTAGTAAAACTGCTGCCATTATGTAAGTATTTGAAATCTAAAATTCTGCTGTATGTATTTGTTTTTGAAATAAAAAGGTAAAAAGAAAAAATTTCGGCTTAAAATGTGAAAACAATTTTGAAGCAAATTGTGGATCATAAGCAGTTAATAATGTAAGTTAAACTGAACAGATTGAGTTACCTCAGTGCACTTTAATAAAAAAACATTTAATTTCATGTTATAAACTAGAATTAGTTGACGATGTCGAAGCACTCGGTTTTATAAATTTTTAGTTTACTTACTACATGTAGAATTTTAGAATAGTTTAGTAATATTAGTTTACTGTTACTAAACTATTCTACTATTGCATTAATAAATTTAAATAACATTATAAATAAGAATGTATTTTAAAGCTAAAGGAATCAACCTTATTAATTTAAACGTAAAGACTAAAATTTTCATTTTAATTTCCTAACCCGTTATTTTAAGTTAAATTACTTTTCTGTCAAATCTCGTTTCATTTCCGTGCCAGAATGTAAATTTGTAGCGCGCGCGATATTCAAATTATATAGAATGAAGGAAGTACTCAAAAGAAAGTTTTGGAGGAGGAACTCAGAGCGTGTTCTGCCTGCCTAAAGGCCATGTGTCTAACTATGATTCTCTAGCCATTAGAATTCTGCGGCGTTAAGTTGTTCTTGCCATTAGGCTTGTTTAGGCCGGTTTCGGTCAAAGCCAACTTGCGCGTTAATTATACTGTGAAGCTATTAGGCTAGACTTAAGATTTCATTTAGTTTATCCGTTGTCTTTGGCTTAAAGCCAAACGTATTGGCTTCTGCAAGCATGAATTGATGCTATCTCTTAAACTTTATTTGGATAAATAAAAGGGTCTTTTCCACCCTTTCCCTGTCCCTGTGGTACTAACAAGACATAGAAAGCATGCCCTAATTATCTTTATATAGGTCTAATCTAATTGTATGCTTCCTGAAAAGACCGGATCTTACGGGACTCAGTAAATATTAATATTAAAATGACGTGGCTTTCTGCTTTCATCCTCAGCAGCAAATATCGTGAACGATCCCATCGCTTAAATATAACAGATACATAAAAATATTAATCTATTGTGTTCATAAGCATAACATATTTTTCCTAAGTATAGTAAAAACGTCGTGTCATGTTTTGAAGTTACATCTATGAGAAGCATAATTTGCTTACTTTCATTTAAATCTATTAAGATCAAAAAAGGAGAATCAAAATTGCTAAGCTGGCGAATAACATCAACATGCCTTCATCGAATGGCACAAATGAAGCGTTTGTGTATGAAAAATTAAATATCTCAGACGCAAATGATTGCAGTGCTACTATTAACTGATATGTTTTGAGATTCTACAGCTAAATACGCAGGATGTGCTTGAAGGAGATGGTGCCTTGAAAGTAAATTGTTGGTTGGATATATATGGCGTTTTCCAGAAATGTGTGTTAGCATGATGATATATTTTTTGATCATGTCTGTGTATAAATCTAAAGACATATAGCGTAAAGTAATGAAACTAAGTGGATTACTATTTGCTCTGATAAATTCGTTGCATAAAACTTGTAGGTTTTTATGTTTGCAGTATTATCTCTGTTAGAACACACGTGAAAAGGCGGGAAAGAGAAACAGGACGTTGAATCAGTTTATTTTAGACAAATGTTATTTGTTCATAGTAAAAGGCATATTTTATTGCCATTATGTTGAATTTAAATATGATGGTCTTCAAGTGCTTCGTGAATGTCAATTTATTGCCAAGCATAATGCCAAAGTATCTCACCTCCCATACCATATCTTCATCTAAAAGAAGTGAAACGGATATAATGAACGTGTCTGTTCTTAGATAGCATTTCGAGGCAGCACAGTGCGTTAGACTAAAATCTATTATTGAAGTTGTTGGTAAATAGCCTCAAATTTCAATGCTTCCAAGCGAAAACTGCATCGTTTCATGTCTTGAAATTCGTTGAACTGTTGCAACTGAATTGTGCTTAAAGTTAACGGGGCATCTGTAAAATAATCAACTTTGCAGTCATTTTAATTAATAACTGATTAATATACCAATAGGTATGTCATATATCTTCTGAAGAACGTTTATTTTTAATAGAATAATGTATATAATATAATAAATAATGTACGGTAAAAATGAAAACCAAAAACACGTCATCATTTGTATATGTGTATGAAATAATTTGGACGTTAAAGACATGTAGATGCATATAGGTGACAGGTGAGAGCAGATTCGGACACCCCAGTCGCTTGCATTGATTAATCGGGTAATTCCGCAACTATCTAAAGTTACACTCTGAAGTCAAGACATTATAGGGTCATACAAGGGCAAAGTATCATATTATTCTACATGAGTTGCATAAAGTAGAATATAAAAAATACAGGTAACAGATATGAGGACACAATACATTTCTTAGTAGTTAGTTGTAATTATCGAGACTGGTTAACACTTCTTGTATTGTTGACACATGCTGCCACAAATAATTTTACCCAAATCATAAGCGTGCCTGTTCCCGAAGAACTGCATCGATATTTTTTAGATGTTTGAAATGTATCTGAAGCATCAGCAACAAGCATATCAAGTTGGCAGTAATGAAGCGAAAGAAAGAATGCGACATTCAAATTGTTTAGTATTATTTATTTGATTAACAGTAAGTTCTATTATTAGCTGAAGCGTTGTAAATAAATCTCGTGACATGAGTTAATTTTGAAATGACGCACTTTAAAGTGATTTATTATAAACTGTTACTAATTTTTAGAATGGAAAGGGTAAATTACCAAATCAATATACAGAATTACGAACTCTTACAAAGTAAACTTAGTATATTGCTTTACGTGTTTCTTTAACTTACATATATATTTGTTCAGAATATAATTTATCACAAAATGTCAACGAAAACAATATGATATGTCATCAAATATATATATATATTTTTTTTCTTTCATACGACGTTATTTTCACGAGCTTCGTGTGAGGATCTAAAATATTCATCAAATGGTCAGTAAAGGAATGTTCTCGCCCAGAGATATTTGTGTAAAGCTGTCTCAATAAACTGTATTCGAAGTAGTTCATTTAGATCGTCATCTTGTAATATCGTCTCGTCCATCCCTCCTTCCAAAATTAAACTTTAAAAAACTGTAGTTAAACTAACTATACATGAGTTCAACCTGATCTGAGAACACTTAATTTTGTCAAAAGTACTTGCATCCACCAAAGCGTGTAGTTTAATCATTTCTAGTCGTCATATTTTGAAAACTGCTTTAATGAAATTTGAGTGTTATTAAAAAACAAAGAAATGAAAGGAAAGGAACATAAAGACAGAATATTTCATTTTCAAATATTTACTTCAAAAGCTAAGATGATACTGATAAACCGATTGATGGCCGATAGAAAATGATCCAGTTTTGGGCATATTTGGCGAAAATGCAAGTTGCAGTATCTCAGCCTCACTTCTGCCCTAACTGAGAAAAGGAAATCAAAAATAGGTACAAGAAATGGTGTCCATGTAAAAGTAAATAGTGTAAATAAATGTGCAGTGCTATAGTTTTTGAAGGTCAGACAGAACCTTCGTTTTCAACTAAAACTGTGAAAAATGAGAAGAACTTGTGCCTACATGAGGACATAAAATTTGAGAGTTTTCTGGTCAAAGAAGAAGAAACGAAATCCTGACGCCATCTATTGGTTCAAAAATGAACAGAAAGCAACTAATGAATTGAATCAAATCAAACTAGAGAGCTTAAATTAACAAAGAATAAACTTGAAATAATCTGTGACATTCAACAAGAAAACTTCACCTGTTTAAATAGTCTTGAAGTGAAAATTAGGCAGCAGTAGAATTTCTGTTTACCAAATGAAAATTCTGCTTCATTTCGACAAGTGTCTTAAGTATAACTTCTTTGTCCTGATCAAATACAGTTATTATATTGCTTAGGAAGTGGTTGCTGATATCTTTATTTAGGTATATTTTATATATAGTTTGGTGTCATAAAACAAAAATATAACCACTATCATTTTATGCCGTATATCCCGTCTTACAATATTGGTACATAGCTATACATTTGTTATACTTTTTCAGTCATGTTATTATGAATTACTGTATGCATAACAGACATTTTTTATCAATGTTATATGTGACTTATTATGTTCCTAACAATTATTGCTTCTTTATATAACTTTATTTTATTCCATACTACAATATATGAAATAATAAAGATCGTTAAGTGTCATTTCTTTATCTTGAGAAATGCATTTATATACTTTACATTATTCTGGGAGTGATTGCTGATATCTTAGTGTAGTTTTTTTATGTATAGGTTGGTATCATGAAAGAAAAATATGATCACCGATTGCTGTTGAAGCATTTGCCTTCCGACTTCCGACAGTTCCTGGACCATATCCTTACATTAGATTACTTCGAAAAACCGGACTATGCCATGCTATCTGGTTTATTCGAACGTTGTATGAAGCGAAGAGGTATAAAAGAGAACGATCCCTTCGACTGGGAGAAACACTTCACTGATAATTCTGTAACCACCACGGTCACCACGTCGCCTGCCGTCATATCCAAACCTCCTCTGGCCGGGTGAGTCTCAAATTGCTGTTTCATTTAAATCATACTAAATATTTCTTATTCATGTTGGCAATTATCAGAGTTAAAATTCAAATGTGTCGAAGCGTAATAATAAAAGTATTAAAATTCTCAAAAATATTAAAATGGTGCTTATCAATTCTTGCACATCTTTTAATAGTTTTTAGAAGGGATAATGTTATATTTTAAAAGGAAGAATAAATATGTAATTTTCGTTTTTTCTAGATTAATAAGGTAACTGAAAAAAGATCTGAATTTGAAATATTAAATACAGATCATCATGGATATTTTGCAGCCAAAGCCCGAAGTTTCTACTTCGTGAAGTGGCCGTCCACTTACAGTATTATCCAATTTACGTAGCCAAAGCACGAAATTTGCAACAATTTACTACAGCTTCGGCTTTGGGCTAAACCAGTTTTAAATTTTGTTGTTTCTTATCCTCCAGTCCTGAGAGGATCTGAATCAGATTACTCACGATCAAGAGAAAATAAGCGCGTGTCGTCAGCAAAACGTTTACGAATTAGAGCTGGCAGAACCGGGTCAAAATTAGAAATTATCTTTACCTGGCTTTTAATGATTTTTTACAAAAGTAATGTTCTTAACGGATGAAAGATATATTTGCTATTTAATGAGATAAACTTCCTTTTTATTTTCAGTTTCATAAGTCTTTATTAGCATGTAAGTAGAAATCTCCATGAAGTTTTTTGTTAAAATAAAATACATAAATAAGAATAAATAAAACGCGTGTGTTTTTGTCAAAAGTGTAAAAATTACATAAAACTTGTAAAAAATGATGCCCTTACCGTTTTGATTTGTTCGGAACTTTTCTGTAATCGAGGAGCCACTCATTGCCAAACATAAATGTTCGTGCTAAATGTAATTAGATGACGGCTACCCTAACAATACATAAAGCCTCATTAAAAGAGTAATTATTTTATATATAATGATTATAATATCAGAGCCAAGACAAGGGTGAGGATGTGAGGCAGTTGCCGCAGGTGAACAACTAGAAGGGATGCCAAATTATCTATGAAAATTAAGAATTTCGGTTTAAAAGACAAATTAAGATTTTTAATTTTAAACTTAAGACTACATCAACAAGACTTGATCAAAATTCTCCTTCAACAATTTTTCTCTCAGAATTTTCTGATGAATAAAATATCTTCATAATTTCCAGCTTATGCCCTATCATTTGTAGAATTTTCCAAAAAATCTGAAGTGTGTTTAAAGAATCGATGGCTGTTGGGAGACCAGTAATCATCTTCATCAAAGCTTTTTTGCAATTTCCAATATCAGGTTTCCTTTTTTTTTATATAATATATGCAATCATATCGTCAGGTGTTTTACATATATATATAATATCATCAGGTTTTTGCGTGTTGCTCAAAGTATTTTATGACTTGAGGCATACTCAAAAAATGAAAAAACAAAATTTATCGTTAAACTCCGTCTTCACTTCGTAAATATTTAATACAATAAGGAGACTATCAAGAGAAGCTAAAATATTTAAGTAATTGTTACTGTTTGCAATACGCACTGTTACACACACGCAAAAAGCCAAAAGAAAACTGCAGTTTAATTTTCTTAAATGTGTTTTTAGTTTCATTGTAGGTATTTATATTTATTGTAACTAACGCGTTCAATTTAATTTTATGCTTTCTCTCCTATAAGCTTTCATTCCCCTAATTGTCAATGCCAGAATATTTAAATTTGATAGCGCGCGTGAAGGAATGCAAATTCTACCTGGAGAAGAATAGGTTTAAATACCGAGTTCCTAGAAGGGAAAGTTAGAGAGTTTGGGAAAGCGCGGAATTTGGTACCATGAGCTTCTGTTCTGCATTTATTGCTGGTTAACGTGACGTACGTATTACTTTACTGCCACTAGATTTTCGCCGCGGTTTTAGGAATCAGCCCAGCAGTGTAATTCTACTACTTGTTAATGTCTTCGAATTTTTAGTTTAGTTCTTGTTATTTCAGTTACCGCCCGAGTGAGGCTTAGTACACAGTCCAGTCACATTAATGTGACCACCACGTACTTTCCATGTCAGAGTTAAATAACCAATCACAGAAGGCAGGTGGCAGCACAGTGCAGTTGAGCGTATATAAAGGGTGTGTAAGGGCTTCGGAAAACATTTCAATCGTTGGCGTAATGCAGAAACGAAGCGATTTATCCGACTTCCAAAAGGGCATGATCATTGGCTTTCGGGCCAAGGGTGGAAGCATTTCCGAAACGGCTGAGTTTGTGAACTGTTCGCGTGCCGCCGTGGTAAAAGTGTACCGTGCATGGCAAAATGGGACTGTCCAAAATCAGCGACGTGGCAAATGTGGTGCACCACGGGCCATAGATGACAGAGGCGAACGACGGTTGCGGAGATGCGTTCGGGCAGATAGACGGGCTACCGTTGAGCAACTGACCACCAAAATGAACCAAGGGGCTACCAAAAGTGTCTCCCAAAGTACTATTCAGCGAACATTGCTGCGTCTGGGCCTCCGAAGCAGACGCCTGGTTCGTGCACCTATGCTGACTGCTGTTCATCGACGGCGAAGGCTAGAATTTGCACGCCAGTACAGCAGCTGGACGTCCACTGAGTGGCGACAGGTTGCGTTTTCGGATGAATCGCGTTTTATGCTCCATCGGACAGATGGACGTTGGCGTATAAGGCGTGAAACCTCTGAAAGGAACCACCCTGCAACCATTGCCGGAACGGTCCAAGCTGGAGGCGGGAGCATTATGGTCTGGGGAATGTTTTCCTGGCATTCTCTAGGTTCACTGATCATTGTGGAAGGCACAATGGATCAATACAAGTACGCATCTGTCCTTGCGGACCATGTTCACCCCTACATGCGCATTGTTTTTCCTCAGGATGATGGCATCTTCCAGCAGGACAATGCGAGGTGCCATACAGCTGCCAGTGTACGTGCGTGGTTCGAAGAGCACCAGGATGAGTTTACCGTCCTCCCCTGGCCAGCAAACTCACCTGACTTAAACCCAATCGAGCATCTGTGGGACCATCTCGAGATCGAGTTGTTCGCGCCATGGATCCTCAACCGCGTAATCTAGCGCAGCTGGCCACGGCATTAGAGTCGGCATGGCTCAACATCCCAGAGAACACCTTCAGGGACCTATGTGACTCTCTTCCTACACGTCTCGCAGCAGTCCGCTCTGCGAAAGGTGGTTATTCTGGCTTTTGACAGATGGTCACATTTATGTGACTGGACTGTGTATGTTAGCGTCAAGTCGACGTATTGTGAATTTTAAAGAGTTAATAAAGGGTTGTTTTTACCCTTCTCTTGTGTGGTTTCTACACGTACTTTAACTGTTAGATTAGAAGATAGACCAGTGGCTCTTACATCATGGATATCAATTTTATCACGTATCCTCTTCAAATTATCTTTTTTATAGAGACTTTCATAAGTTTTTACAATTCCTTGATAGACGTTTTCGCGTATAGGAAGATGAGTGCTATGATTTTCGCTCTGAACATCACTGGAATGTGCTGCAGAGTAATCTAAAAACAAAATACTCTTTTCATTTTTTAGTTCCTATCACATTTTCGGATAAAAGAATCGGCAAAAAATTTCTAAATCATTCTGATAACTCTAGAATCTGAATAATGGAAAATTCGTTACTTTTGTAAGCATACTAATTTTTTTAATGATGATTACCTAGGAAGACTCTTTAATTCTAATACTGATTCAACGGAAGCAACACAGTTTGCCATTGTTGGACTTTTTTACATCCCCCTATTGATTTATATCAGAGCGTAAAAGAATTTTCTGTTGAAGATGTGAAAAACAATGGTCCCATCAGTTTACATTCGGATATTAAATTGATGATTTGGTGGGTTTGCAATTTTGTAGACAGTCCCGCAAAATATTCTTCGTCCACTTCTCAATCTCTTCCCAGCTTGTGTCTTTATTCTTTTCATGTGACTTGTGGTAAACTGTAGCCTTACCAACTCTTCTGCATCTGTCCAGGTGTCAGCTTCTAGAAACAAATATTCCTCCAACTTTTGAACTAGTTTTTCCTTCTTCTTTCCAGATCGTCTTGAACATCGGCACAATTTTGGATTGTTCCTTATAAAAGAGATTCATTAATTTTCAACAATATTTTCTTTTTAATATGCTAAAGTAATATGTTATAGGATTACGAGATTTCTAACTTCAAGGCATTATTTAACTTCAAAGGAGCATAATATTTACTGATTACTTTTATTTAAATTGCTCTAATGATCTCGTTTTTTTAACGTCTATCATCTGACACTACTAAGCTTCAAATAAACCAAAGAATTCTTCTAGCCAACAGTCAACTAAAAGGATCACCGTATGAGCACGTTTTGCATATTACTGCACCATCATTAACCTCATTTAGCAATTAATTCTTGGCGCATCCATCCATTGCATTTTTCATCTTTACTGTAAAACGACTCTAGGAAACCTCATTACAAGTCCTTTAATTTTGCCTCCTAACCTTGCTTTAGTTGGAAAGGTTTGATTTATTTATTTGACTTTGGCGAAGCACGCTTGGGCTACCTGCCTAAAGTTAAGAATGCCTTCGTGGAGAACTTTCTGAGGAAACCTGGCTCGTGTCCACGTTACACATGGGGATAACTTCGAAAACACTCATGACGCCAGCCTGTTGGTCTGGCATCAACCCCAGATCGAACTACCAATATTCAGCGACTTTACCGCTTGGCCGCTGGTGGGCTAGTGAAAAAAAGTTTTTAAAAACATCTGTGAAACCTTTCTGCCATTTGAATATTACAACTGAGTTTGGTGATTTTGTAACACTGAAAGTTTTTAATGATTTTGCATTTGAACATTTCTCCGTAATTTTAGTGTAATTGTTGAAACTTTGATCTTAATAAGCTGCTAATTATATTAGCCAGTAATTTTATTAAGCAGTGAACATTTCGTTATCAAAAACA
The DNA here is from genome assembly GCA_000611955.2 of Stegodyphus mimosarum. Classification (NCBI taxonomy): domain Eukaryota; kingdom Metazoa; phylum Arthropoda; class Arachnida; order Araneae; family Eresidae; genus Stegodyphus; species Stegodyphus mimosarum. Next base: position 318,721 of record KK117392.1, read on the forward strand.
GTGATTAGCTGTAGTAAAATTTCAAGATCTTTTGGGACATTTTTCAGCAGATAGAACTGTTGCCAATGTCAAGGAGTCATACTGGTTTAAAGGAATGAAACAACATGTTATGTGTCACATTTCGATGTGTTTCGAATGCCTAGTAAATAAAGTGCCTAGTAGTAAGAGACAAGGAGTACTGCATCCAATTAGACCTGGTAGAAGACCTTTTGCAATCATACATGTAAATCGTTTAGGACCATTCGTAAAACGTTCAAGAGGAAGTACAGAATTATTTGTAATAATTGATAGTTTTACAAGATTAGCACGTTTATATCCTATGAAAAGTACTGCAACCAAGTATTTGTTAGTTGCATTGAAGAGTTTTGTAGGTGATTTTGGGTTACCAGAAAAAATTATCAGCGATAAAGGAACATGTTTCACAGCGAAGGAATTTAAAGAGTACTGCGAAAATAATGAAATCAGTCATACGCTCAATTCAACTCAACATTCAAATGGTAATGGAATGCTGGAAAGGGCAAATCGAACAATTTTGGCTACGATTGGAACGAATATGGAAAATCCGAATCATAGGGACTGGGACAAAAAGATTAAGGAATGCGAAAGGAATTTAAACAATGTGATAAATAAGACTACAAATAAAACTCCTTTCGAAATGCTTCACGGTTACTCACCAAAATTCAACGACGGATTGATGAGGATGATTACAGACGAAGACGCAAATGAATAGGAGGATCCAGTAGTCTTACAGAATGAAGCTAGAAAGAGAACTGAAGATATGCAAATGAAAAGTAAAGCAAATTATGACAAGAAGAAAAGCAATCAATTCTTTAACATTCGAACGAGGATAAATAGTAGTTATGAGAAGAGTATCTAAATCAACTGGAGAATCAACGAAAACACAACCAAAATATCGAGGACCTGTGGTAGTTACAGACGTTTTACCAAGCGATACCTATAGAGTGACTCAATTAGAAGAGAAGGTGAAAGGTCGTTTCTTTAGTACGACAGTTCATGTGAGCCAATTGAAATAATGGCAGTGTCAAGCTGAATCAGAGGAGGACGGTGATGATGGTGATGACGTTAGTGTTGCTGATAATGATAATAACAAGCCGCTTATTACTAAAACTAGTACACGGAAAAGAATAAAAAAGGACGGTGAGTCTATATGACAGTAAAAGTTTTCGAACTCTAAATTTTAATATTATGTATTTAAAAAAGTATAAGTTCTTAATGTTCCGAGGTCATAACTAAGTCGGGATGCCCGAATATAAACGCAACACATTGACTTTTTTTTAAATATTTTTCCCCAGAGTGGCCACAAGAGAGTATTATGATGGAAGCCGAGTTGAACGATAACATGTTTAAAGCGCGCATAGTAATCTTGTATTTTTAGTTGTACCATTTCAATGATATGTAAATAAGGCACAAATAAAAGATTTATTTCATAAGTTCAGAATGTTTAATAGTTTCACAGAAAGTACCTAACAATTCCTTCAGCAAAATGGAGGGACTGTGGAATTGAAAATATTATGTATAAAAACACCCGCCAATTAAATAGTAATCTTGATTTTGTATAAAGACATTTAGTATATCTTCAGAATTTGATAGATTTATAAATGTAAATTTCAATTTTAAAATCCAGCAGCGTGCATAACATTTATTTAATTATGTAGTATTAAATCGTATAACTGCGATATTATTTGTACTTTCATAACGCCTTTTTTCCCTCTCCTCCTCTCCCGTTTTGGTGTTTGTGTGAATCCACGAATATTTTCTCGGAATCTTTAGACTAAATTCCAAATCTCAAATGTTTCGCAAATTTTTAATATTTACGCCGTGATCGCATAACGAATTATGCTTTTTTACTTCCATGTACGAAGTAAAAAAGAAGTATTGTAATCGTGAAACATTTCGGGTATTGTGTTTCAATGAAAATATCCATTTTGACCGCTATCGAAAGCAGTTTAACGATGTTTTTGCGTGATATGTGGACGTAAGGACAGAATAAAGGACTCTTTTTCCCAAAAAAATTATAAAACTGATTTAAAAGGGATTCTGAAGAGATTTTTTCGTGGCTTTTGTGCGTGCGTGCGTACGTACGTACGTACGTATGTATGTATGTATGTATATATCCTTCATAACTCAAAAGCGCGTAGCCTCAGAACGTTGAAATTTTGAACGATTACGTTGAAACTAGGACTGCTATAACATGCAGATGTGCACTTCCTATTTAGGTTGCAATGAAAGGTATATATATATATATATATATATCGCACCAAAAGTATGTAAATATATGTATAAATATATACATTCTTGTTACTCGGCTCAATGACCTCAGTTTCTTTATTCTTATATGTTTGTGAACTGTGCTTTTTTTGCTTTAAAAATGATTGAATTACATTCTTCCTATCTTCGGGTTAAGGTTTTTATGTCTTTAGTAAATTTGCATGTAATATTTGTAGAACTATCGACAATTTAAAAGTTGTTTAAGTGCCGCTAAACCTGATTATTATTAACATAGCAGCCACCTTTATTTACATTTGAAACTGTACTTTGTTTACAGTTGGATTTGTTGCCAATCTAGAGAATCTAAGCTTCGCGACAATAAAGATAACGTCTTCTTTTATTATTGCGAATTAAATCATGCTTAATGCATTCTAGAATTTATTCGAGAAAGTAAGTGTTTAAGATTTGCTTCGTAAATTTCAATATAGATATTTTGAGCTTTTATGTATTTTTGCCTTGTCGTTAAGTGAGAAATGAAATAATTGAATGAGAAATATTGATTCGTCTGTTAAAAACTTTTTTTGTTGTTTAATTTCTTTTATACATCGTTTTAGATTTATCATAGTATTTGAATAAAACATGTGGGTACGATTAGGTAATTCTTCGGATACATAATTTTTGTGCAGTCTGAGCTATAAAATGAATGAGATGTAACGCTGTTAAGTGAACCTAGCGTCAGAGTGTCGCTATGGTAAACAAATATAGTGAATTTTAAAGAGTGCATTTATTCTATTGTGTTTTATGCACTATCACCGAGGTAGATTCAATTCAATCCAATAAATTTAAATGAAATGCAAAATGTGCATAATTTAACATTCCGTACAAGGACGTCATGTGGTGTACACATCAGATTTTTCTCTCCTGCGATAAAATCATTGCCTTTCCTATAGTTGATTTTCTCCCAAGAAAAGAACTTTTACGAGGATCCATTTCAATAGCTGTGTTTAGTGTAAAAACGTATGTTTCCCTTTTTAAAATAAAAAGTTAGTTTTGAAGTAATTTTCCTCGTTTACATTCAAGGCACATTAAAAAAAAAAAAAAAAAAAAAAAAAAAAACAAAAAAACCATTTCGGGAAATCCTTTTAGGTTTGAAGCTGTTTTCTCAGCATATAGCAATGCTTCGCGAAGTAACATATTTTACAGGTGATCTCTATTTTTCGTTGTTCTGACGATTTACTCGGGAAGTTTCATAATGACCTAATTAATCTAAATATGTAAAGTCTCCTTCCTCCCTTTAAAATATCTGTCTAAAATCGATGTTTATTCTTAGATAGGCAGCTTAAGATTTAGTGAATGTGTTAATATAATTTTGTTGTCACTTGTTCATTAATTAACTTTAAAAATTCATTTGTTTTTTTACTTCAAGGTACGTTGTTTTAATCATTAATAATTTTCTTGTGAAACATCTTTAAACATGTATGTAAATCGAGGAATATTCGAGTTTTATTGGTCTGATATTTGTTCCTTGGATTCCGAAATGGTATTCTGAAAGGTAAGGAAAGGAATAAAGACCATTAAAATTTTTTTTTAAATAAGCACGCCATCTATTGTCTTAATTGGGCCGTAGATCCACCTTGTACAGCTGATGTCAAGTGATTATCATATAATATTTCTTTCTGGGTTCAGCAATGTCAGTGACGTCATGCACAGAATTGTCTGAAAATAGTAATAACGGTGGCTTTATCTTGCAACCAAGTGACTCTTAACATCCTTGAGTGCCTGGATTATAATAATTATAAGAATGCTGAGAGCTTATCATCTAATAAAGTCATATTTTCTGAAAACGAAACCAAATCTTGAAACGAAATTTAAGTCTGACAAGAGGATGTCATAAACTATGATCATGACTACAACTTATATTAGAATAAGAAGATTACATGAATAAAACGCAATGTGTATCTTTATAGAATGCGTCATTAGTATTTTGCATATGAGTATGTGCTATGATAGCCTATTAATATTTTATAAAAGAAGAATGTTTTTCAAGAAATGTGAAATATTTAAAATATTTTAAAATTTATATAAACTGCAGATTATTGATATGAGCTGCATAAGCTGCAGAATAAGTTTATTGATGCTTAATATTGTAATTCTCTTTGTTACGATTTGCTGATGAAACATTTTTAATTTATTTAACGTTTTTGGAGAAAGAATAAAAATTTTGCAACACTGTTTATTGTAACTGTCTTTTTAACAAAATGTTTACATTTTAACGCGAAAGACTTTCTCAGTAACATATTAAAATTAATTACTTTTATCGTATCCCAGACCTCCCATTATTTTATTCCATACGGCTAGATACATTTCTTTTGCTGTGTACTACAATAACAGAACTTCTGCTGTATAATCTACACATAGAAATTTATACGGTTATTAAAGAAATATTTTTTCTTTGTGGAACGAAAAGGAAACGAATAAAAGAAGTGCACAGTTAATTATTAAGTGTTAATAATATACTTATGTGCAGACGTAAAATAATGTACGTGTTCTATCAAAATTCTGAAAAACTAATGGCAGATTTTAATGAAATTTTATATGAACATGCATTTATAACATAGAAAGAGATGTACCATTCAAAATTCATTTTATATACGCATGATTAGCTCCAAATCTACCTTATAATATGAAATTGAAAATCAGTCTAATGTGGGACATGGTCCTACCTCACAGTCGCGCAGCTTGGCGGCATACGGGACAGAAGGCAGATGAAGAGTCCTTATGGCAGTCAATCCTACTCCTGCAGCAATGCAGTTTTCAGTTCCGGGGTGATTTTCGAAGGGGGATGGCGAAATGAAATTCCTCTCCCAACAGCGTCCCTAACAGTTCAGTTTCTGAATGCACAATTTAAAAATATATTTTTTATGTCCGATGAAGCACAAGTTTCATGTTATCATTCACAGAAATGCGTAAATACGAAATTTGTATGTTACAAAATTAATTTTTATACGATCCCTAAAGTCTCTATTTTTGCGTCAGCCAAAACGTGCGTCAAAAATCACATTGTATTGACAATTTTTTTCACAGGCTTAGTTTTCCATATTTTAAACCTTTTTTCTCTTAAAGCTATTTTATACGGTAATGAAAAACTCAGTGTTTTTGTACATAACAGCTTTTTCATAAATGGGATATAAAAAATTCTTAATTTCTTACATTTTTTACTAAAGCATATCACACGGTTTAAGTTATCATAGTCTAAAAGCCTACAGCCTACCTTATTTGAATTATTTGTTAAACTGGAGCTATGGTTGTAAAACCAACCGATCAAAAGTACAATCCTATAATTTGTTTTTCCGAAAGACAGTTGCAATGGCATTCTATTAATTGATATTTTGTTCCTTTGAGAGCTAATAATATTCTTAATAAGAACTAAAAAGCTGGAGTACATCATGTTTTAAGTTTACTAAACATGCTACCAATATTAATAAGTTTTATAATTATCTATAGTTCATTCCTTGATATCATTATGTTTTCCTTCATATAAGACTTATTCATATTCTTGCAATATTTTTACCTTAGCACCGTTCCTCCTGGTACACATGGCACTGACAATATGCTGGACGATAATATCATGGCGAGCTTCGAAGATCACGGAGAAAATTATAAGATGGACGACATGGGTGGCAAAAGAGAGACTTCAAAGGAAAATTTGGCTAAAGTTTATTACCCCGCAGAGGTGATCGAAGGCGGCAGAATGCCAGACAATGCGCATCCCAGACCCCTCAACGAAAACAACAACTATTACGCCAATAATAATGCCATCAAAGCCGACGAGGCGCCGCCGGATTCTAAATTAGAGGTAGCCAACTTTTATTCTTTTTATTTTTATTGCTGTCTTTCTATTTAAATCCATCCTTATCTATTTTACATCAACAGAAAGCAAGTTTCACTTTAATGAACTTGTGTCAAATTGTTTCTAACTCACGATCTTAAAGAAAATATCCTCTTGTGTTTTCTGTTAAAGAGCGTAGCCATGTAAATTATTTTCGTTGTAATTAGATAGCCAGCAGAAGATGACATTTTGACAGCAAAGCTACAAATCTTTAACAGTAAATAAATATAAAAATATCTTTCTACACGGAAAATATTTTGCAAACTCCTGCCTCGCGTTAAATTTTATTTCTTATTTAGATCTAAACTGCCAAAGCCGAATGGTACTTTTAATATCCAGTTAATTAGATTTTGTACGTCTGCACTTGCTGAACGAAAGAGCATTATCGATACATCTCTTAGCAACTCTTAGTGATAAAATTCTCATTAGTAGGTATTGTTGTTGTTAGTGAGTATAAACCATACTTATTTTTTTATGTTGAAATTTCTTGTTATGATATTAAAGGAATGCTAATAAAGGAAATTTTTTAGGTATTTTGTTTAGAGTGCCCTATGATTAAAAGGTAATGGTGTCAGAATTTGCCAAAAATCATCTTCCGCTGCAACAAAAATTTAGAAAGGAACGTTGATGTATTGAAATATGTGATTATGTTTTATCAGTTTATCGTATAACACCAATTGTTTCTAGAAGCTTTCAAAGCACATTTTTTACTTTCAAAGAGAATATGTTGAAACATCGGTATTTGAATATCACCTCTAGCTTTATTCTCAAAGCGGTCCCTTCCAAAGTAGATCAAATTTATGTAGAGCCGTGGACGGTCGTCTGAAAGATATTTCATTATATACTTCATTGCTGCTTTAATCGAAAGTACAAAAACCGAGATATCGTAAATTTTAAATTTCTCTTAAAATGAAAATGTATGCAAACATCTAATGAAATACGCAAAAATTCTCAAGGAGGATTTCGTGAATAGAAAGTTAGAAATATTACCCAATTTCAAAAATCATAAATCCAAGTTTATGGTTTCTGAAACTATGTAGTCTTTTTGGATGCTTAGTTTCTAAAGCCATCAACATTTAGACTATTTTACGAAAAAAATAGTTCTGTCTTAAAAGTAAAATTCTCAGACGTAATAATATAATATGTGGGCCTCGCGAAAATTAGAAAGTCAACTATTCTTTCTTTCAAATTATATAAAATTCCTTTATATTTATAATGATAATAAACTAAAATATAAATAAAGAAATGTGTAAATAATAGTTTTATTCACACTATTAGTTTAACATTTTTAATATTCTCCATATTGTTGCTTGCCTACAGGTTCTTAATAGATTGAATGTACAAGTTGTTAAAAATTTAATAAAATTTATTCTTTTCTCAAGAAATAAAACAAAATGCTGAAATATTTCCGCAGAGATATTCGTACAATATCACAATGATATCACAGTAATTATATTTTGAACTACTAAAAACGTTAAAACCAATAACAGCACTAAGTAAACAATAACAGTTCGCTTGAAACAACTGAGCTGAGATGTTTTCCTTCAGCTTTAAGCTTTTTAATCATTCACGAGATCATTCTGGTATTTTCTCGATTTTTCTAGATAGCAAAAACAATTACAAGATATCTATTTATTAAATGTTAAATTCGTGTATTTTTACTTTTCGGGCGTAGGTTTCTCTTAAATTTCGTCACGCGCTGCTTTGCACGGGAAATGAAAACAATTTAATCGCAATCTGCTAAATAAATACAAAATCCGTAGCGCTACTCCCTTCCCAAGCACTGCACGTGTACAGGGAGCGAAACGTACAACTAAGGCATCAATATAAGAATAATTTAATAAACATTACATTACAATAACAGACAACATAAACAACAATTGTAATAGGTAACCTAAAACAAATCAAATACTAAATACAAATCAAATACTATCAAATACTAAACAAAGTGTGTGCTCTAGTATACACTAGAGCGCTTTTTACGTCCTTGACATCCGCCATTCGCAGAGCTTTCTGTATTTCAGGATCCCGGATGCCGTCAATGAAGTATTGCAGGGACAGGATTTCCCTTGTTTCTGTCAGGCAGTCCGAAAAGCCGAGATGGGACAGCCTTTCAACATCCGTGGCGAGCTCTTGGAGTGTTCTGGTGGCCTTCTGTTGACGGGATTTTAACTAAAGCCTGCTGTAGTCTTTCAAACATTTCTCCCCGAAGCGCAGCTCCAATGCACCGGACATAGCTTCGAATTCTGGCCTTTGGTTTTCGGGAAGAGTCTGAAGGATATCCACTGCGTCTGCTCTACAGAAGCGACGAGATGACAGGTCTTAGCTTGGGAGTCGCATCCATTTGCTTCTGCCACTATAGAAAATTGTGTCTTGTATACTTGCCGGAAGGTCTTCTCATCATATGTGGATAGCTTCAGAGAGGGGCGAGCAGGCATGGGTAGAAATTTGAAACTATCCGAATTGCTCCCAGCCGTCACTACGAATTTCTTTAAATTATCAACTTCGTTACAAACTGCAGAAAACCTGTCATCAATTTGTTGTTCGATATGTCCTTGGACGACAGAAACGTTTTCTTCAATTTGTTG
>KK117393.1:0-16118 GCA_000611955.2 Stegodyphus mimosarum
CAGGTGTATATAGAAATGATTTGATTCAAATTAAAATGTTTTTATACATTTCTTTTCAGATGTGCATAGAACTTGTAAATATTTCTGTCAGGTGTACATAGAACTTTAAATTTTTCATTTCAGATGTAAATATATTTTCTTGCTCATTGCATTGCATGCATTTTTGTCTTAATCGTGTGTGTGTGTATATATATAATTGTGCAATTTTGTCTGTGATTCTGTAATAGCAGACCAGGGAAGGGGCTGATACCTGGGAGAAAAAATAACCCCCTGGTCAGTGACATTGCAGATGAGACCCCAGGTGTCAGGCAGTTCATGCCGGTAAAAGCCCAACCAATTTTTATATGCTTTTTCTCTTTTGTGCAAGTTTTTGAGTTGAGTATAAACTTATAACTAATTAATTGTTTTTGTTCATTTTTCTAATGTAGATAATCTTAAACACTGGTAGTTCTGTCCAACTTTTTAATCAGGGCGAACAAGCGGTCCCAGCCCGCTCAGCTGGCGGCCTTGCCCGCTAGTAAAGTATTAAAATTTGTTCTTAAAAAAATACTGGTTACAAAGTTCAAAAGAATTATATCTATTCTAAAAGAATCAGTTTATATAGAAAAGTTAATGGACGAAAATTATTCAGCCTGGAGATTTAAAATAGAAAAACTTCTAATAAAAGAAGGCTTAGATGCTGTTCAATTCCAAGAAAAATCTGAAACTGTTTTTGATACTTGGTTGAAAAACGACCGTAAAGCTAAAGCTTTAATATGCCTAAGCATTTCAGATTCTCAAATTATACACGTTTTGCATAGTAAATCTGCAAAAGAAGTATGGCAGAATTTAAAATTTGTCATGAACGTGTAAATTTAACAAACAAGTTATTTCTTCTTAGAAAATTATATTCTATTAGATATAATGAAAGTTCTACAATGCAGGAACATATCAAAGGGGTACTAGAATTGGCTGAAAAGCTGCATAGTATAGGTGAAAAAAGTAAAGATAACAACTTAATAGCAGTATCACTATGTTGTTTACCAAATTCGTACAATTCGTTTATAACCGCAATAGAAAGTAAATCGGAAGCTGAATTGTCGATAGAATATGTTTAAAATAAATTAATAGATGAGTATAAAGAGTATTAATAGATGAGTAATAGATGAAACTAAGCAAGTTCAAAAATACTGTTGCGAAAAATTCGGCGGTTGCGCCTGTATGTAAGCTTTCCGGCATAGCAGTAGGGTTGCCATAAAATAGTGTATGGTAGGGTTGCCAGATTGGTGACTTTATCGTCCATTTGGCGACCAAATTGACGATATCCCATGGTCCAATTGGGAAGCTTCTAGAATAACTTCCTGTCGAGATATTTCTCGACAGAGTTTTGTGAACAGAAAGCGATCGAGATAGTGCTTTGCCGTGAAGCTACCTTTACAGTATAGCTTGACAGTGTATTGGTGATTGTTCCACGGTGTTTATTATAAGTTTAGTGTTGCCGTGAAGCTACCTTTACAGTTACAACCTGAAGCTGTGTTGCTGATTGTTTCAGCGTATTTATTGTAGATTTTCGACGCTTTTAAAGGTAATTTTGGAACTGTGCTGTAAATAGTGATTCTTGTAAATAAATTGTGCTTTTTATTGTTCTGCATCGTGTTTTCATCGGATACTCTCAAATCCACGAACCCGTATAACGCAACAACTGGTGTCAGGAGTGGGGTTTGAGAGTGAATGCCAGTCACCCGTCTACAGGAGAAAGCAATGGCGGAGGAAATGAAAGCTTTGATGGACATTTAGCAGCTCTGAAAGCTGGAGAAGAGATGAAACAAAAAATGAAAGCCGGACAAGGAGAAAAAAAAGCCAGACAAGAAAAGCTGCAAGAGCAACTGCGACAGATGGAAATGGAGCAAAACAAGATTAGAAGCGACATCATGGAGCTTAGAGAGGAAACAAAATTACGAGATATGAAAGAGGAACTGAAGGAGGAAGCTGCAACTAAAATAGCCGATATGGAAGAAAGATTCGAAGAAAAATTTAGGAAGTTTCGGGAAGAGGTAGACATGTTGAAAGAAAAACGAACTGAGCCGAAGAGAGAAATTGAAGATTTTAAGATTCTCCCAGGTTCTCCTCATACGGCAATCAAACCCAGTACATACGACGGAAAATCGTCGTGGAATGGGTACAAGACTCAGTTCGCCATTGTGGCTGACACTAACAGATGGGATTCCCAGATGAAGGCATCACTCCGAGGCGAAGCTGCGGATATCCTAGGAGTTCTCCACAAGACCAGATTTCCAGTTTTGATGCCCTCTAGAACGTACTAGAACTCAGATTCGGAGAAAAATGTGTAAAGGACTGTAGCCGTCTCCAACTCAAAACCCATCAACAGAAAACCTCCAAGAACTAGCAACTGATATTGAAAGGCTGGCGCACCATGCATATCCGGACTCTCCACCTGATGTCCAAGAAAATCTGGCCCTTATGCATTTCGTCGATGAAGTCAAGGATCAGGAAATTCAGAAGGCTCTCAGGTTGGCAGATCTCAAAGACCTGAAATCTGCATTAATCTATGCAATAACGTTTCAGTCGGCCCAGCAGGCAACTCGAAAAGATCGCCATCCGATCAGAGCGGCTAAAGTAGAAAATGAAAATTTTGATGTCAGAAAATTTAAACAAGAAATGTTAAAAGAAATTCGGGAAGCGTTAAATAAGCCAAATAACAGAAACACCGACAAGAAAGCAATGAAGTGCTGGAACTGCGAACTCGACATCTGCGCAGGAACTGTCACGTGAGCCAAGACCGGGAGGAAGTTCCCGTGAAACAAAACCAGGAATATGACTTTGAAATAAAATATCGTAAAGGCTCCTCCCATGGAAATGCGGATGCTTTATCTAGGAAGCATTGTCCTGCGCATTGCGGGTATTGTTCAAGAGCAGAAGCTAAGTACGGTTTGGCGAATCCTAGCATCCGACAAGTAACATCTTCAACAGCATCGGAGCCAGATCCGTGGAGTCATGAAAAAGTTAGATAAGACCAGTTGGCGCATCCTAACATTAAGCCAATAATAGAGCTGAAGGAATCATCGGCTACGAAACCCAAGTGGCAGGACGTTTCCATCTTCAGTCCTATGACTAAAAGGTACTGCGACTCACTTCACCTTCGAAATGGAGTCTTATATCGACTGTGGGAAAGCGACGATGGAACTAATAAAAGATGGCAGCTGCTGCTTCCTCAAAACCGAATACCTGATGTCCTGAAAGAAATACACAGCAGCCCAACAGGAGGGCATTTCGGCTATATGAAGACATTAAACAAAGTTCGAGAGCGCTTCTTTTGGAGTTCCGCAAGAAACGACGTTGAGAAATGGTGCCGGTCTTGCGATGCCTGTGCAGCCAAGAAAGGACCAAAGGAACGCTGTCGCGGAAGAATGCAGCGATACAACGTTGGAGCGCCTTTCGAGCGAATTGCCCTTGATATACTGGGACCTCTGCCATGGACTAAAGATGGCAACAGATACATTCTAGTTGTCATGGATTATTTTACGAAGTGGCCTGAAGCATATCCAATTCCAGACCAAGAGGCTGTCACTACGGCTGAAGTCCTGTTGCAGAACTGGGTATCTAGATTTGGAACTCCCCTCCAGATTCATACCGACCAAGGCAGGAACTTCACTTCGGCTGTGTTCAAAGGACTGTGCGACTTATTGGAAATAAAGAAAACACAGACCACCCCGTTACATCCGCAGTCTGACGGCATGGTGGAGAGATTTAACCGCACAATCTTGAACCACCTATCGCTTATGGTTTCCAAGAACCAAGAAGACTGGGATCGTAAGCTGCCCCTGTTCCTGCTTGCTTACCGTAGTGCCGTCCACGAGAGTACCGGCTATTCCCCTTCTCAAATGCTCTTCGGTCGTGATCTCCGTCTTCCGAGTGACCTGCTTTTCGGCCGTCCTCCGGATCTACAGTCCTCTCCTGAGGAGTACGTTCAAGATCTCCAAGCCCGGTTGGAAACGATGCACAGGTTTGCTCGAGAACGAATTAACATCTCGACGGACAGGATGAAGAAGAGGTACGACGCAAGAGCGACCGAACATAAGTTCCAGGAAAACGACAAGGTTTGGCTGTGGAATCCGAGCCGTCGTAAGGGCATTTCTCCCAACTGCAGTCGTATTGGGAGGGTCCCTACACAGTCCTCAACAGACTGAATGACATCGTACTACGGATCCATAAGTCTCCCAATTCCAAACCTAAGATTGTACATTATGATAGGTTAGCTCCATACTATGGCCATAGTAATTAGTGATAGTTATTTTTGGTATGGGTACCCCGTATTTCGTAATGGTTGATTTTTTTGTATTATTCTTGTATTTCTTGTATTAATTTTATGTTTAATTGTATGATTTATGCATAGTTGCTTGTTCAGAGATCTTTGTAAATAGTGTAAATGTTTCTTTGTTATTAATAAATACTGTAAATATTTGCAAATTTTGTTATTATTGTAATTTATTTATTTGTTTTGTAGCTTTTTCGATTATTTCTTTTTGGCTCCCATCCAGGGATTGTTCTGCCCGGGACGTGCAGTCCTTGGGAGGGGGCAGTGTTGCGAAAAATTCGGCGGTTGCGCCTGTATGTAACCTTTCCGGCATAGCACTAGGGTTGCCATAAAATAGTGTATGGTAGGGTTGCCAGATTGGTGACTTTATCGTCCATTTGGCGATATCCCATGGTCCAATTTTGAAGCTTCTAGAATAACTTCCTGTCGAGATATTTCTCGAAACGTGTGGAACCTAAGGAAAAGCTATATAAACTCCTGCGTTTCTGAGAGCCGGCATTGTGAGAATGGAAAAAAATTGTGCTTTTTATTGTTCTGCATTATGTTTTCATCGGATACTCTCAAATCCACGAACCCGTATAACGCAACAATACGATTCAGTTGCTTTAAAAGGTAAAAGCGAAAATAAATCAAAGCATACACGATATTGTACTTATTGTAAATGCATAGTGTTGAATGTTCTACTTGTGTAAAAGCGAATCTAACAGAGAAACCTTTTCCAAAAACGGGTTTTAGATCTAAAATTCCACTAGATTTAGTCCACTAGATGTGTGTGGGCAATTGAAATTAACAGTTTAGGAGGAAAAAATATTTCGTGACCTTCATTGATGACTATTCGCGTTATACTCAGATTTATTTTATTGCTTCAAAGGATGAAGTGTTCGGCAAAATTAAACAGTATATTTCATCGACAAACTTAAACAGTATATTTCATCGACAAACTTAAACAGTATATTTCATCGACAAACTTAAACAGTATATTTCATCGACAAACTTAGACAGTATGTTTCATCGACAAACTTAAACAGTATGTTTCATCGACAAACTTAAACAGTATGTTTCATCGACAAACTTAAACAGTATGTTTCATCGACAAACTTAAACAGTATGTTTCATCGACAAACTTAAACAGTATGTTTCATCGACAAACTTAAACAGTATGTTTCATCGACAACACATAAATTTCGGAAGAAGATAAAAGTTATCACATCTGGCAATGGTACAGAACAGTGTAATTAAACTACTGAAAATTACTTGAATAAACTTCGTATTTTTTATTAGACTTCGATTTCTTATCGCCCGGAACAGAGCGGCCTCGTAGAAAGGGAAAAGCTCTTTTTAGTAGAAATGACTAAAGCTATGCTAATAAATTCCAAATTACCAAAAGGATTTTGGGCTGAAGCAGCAGATCTTGCCGCCTATCTCCGAAATAGATTACCAACTAAAGCCGCAGATAAAACGCCCTATGAATTGTGGAATGGTCGAAAACCAAACTTAGGTCACTTAACGAGTATTTGGCAGTAAAGCATATTATTATGTGAGCAAACAAAAGCGGCGAAAATTCGAGAACAAAGCGCAAGAAGGAATATTCGTAGGATACGATTTACGAAGTATACCGGATTTATATAGGTGGAAGGAAAATAATAATAAGTAGAACTGTTAAATTTTCAGAAAACTTGCCTCCATCTGACAAACACGAAGAAAATAATGCTGAAGATTGCGAATTATTAATTCATTTCGTTAACTCTCAAAATGATGAAGAAAATAATGAAGAAATGTCTCTTGGCGATGATTTTACAGAAGATTCAAAAGGATCTCAATAGTTAATTAAACGTGAAGAAAATGTGGAAAGAAGGGTTTCTAGCAGATCAACCAAAAGGGTTCCACCGGAAAGATTCTCCTATAAAACAGATAACGAAGAATCAACATTATCTCAAAACAAAGGTCCAGAAAGCTTTGAAGAAATTCTAAGCTTATGAAAACGTGAACAAGAAGTTTGGATCGAGGCGATGGAAGAAGAAATAAACTCTCTAACAGAAAAGGAAACCTAAACCGAATTATATATTTACCAACAGGAAAACATGCAGTAGGCAACAAATGGGTGTTTAAGACCAAATATGATGAAACTGGTAAAAGGTTAAAATACAAAGCACGATTAGTAGACAAAGGATTTACTGAAAAATACGGCAGTGACTATGATGAAACTTTTTCACCAGTAGTGAAACAAAATACAGTTGGAGTTTTCTTAGAATGGGCAACATATACACAGTCCAGTCACATTAATGTGACATCTGTCAAAAGCCAGAATAACCACCTTTCGCAAAGCGGACTGCTGCGAGACGTGCAGGAAGAGAGTCACATAGGTCCCTGAAGGTGTTCTCTGGGATGTTGAGCCATGCCGACTCTAATGCCGTGGCCAGCTGCGCTAGATTACGCGGTTGAGGATCCATGGCCCGAACAACTCGATCGAGATGGTCCCACAGATGCTCGATTGGGTTTAAGTCAGGTGAGTTTGCTGGCCAGGGGAGGACGGTAAACTCATCCTGGTGCTCTTCGAACCACGCACGTACACTGGCAGCTGTATGGCACCTCGCATTGTCCTGCTGGAAGATGCCATCATCCTGAGGAAAAACAATGCGCATGTAGGGGTGAACATGGTCCGCAAGGACAGATGCGTACTTGTATTGATCCATTGTGCCTTCCACAATGATCAGTGAACCTAGAGAATGCCAGGAAAACATTCCCCAGACCATAATGCTCCCGCCTCCAGCTTGGACCGTTCCGGCAATGGTTGCAGGGTGGTTCCTTTCAGAGGTTTCACGCCTTATACGCCAACGTCCATCTGTCCGATGGAGCATAAAACGCGATTCATCCGAAAACGCAACCTGTCGCCACTCAGTGGACGTCCAGCTGCTGTACTGGCGTGCAAATTCTAGCCTTCGCCGTCGATGAACAGCAGTCAGCATAGGTGCACGAACCAGGCGTCTGCTTCGGAGGCCCAGACGCAGCAATGTTCGCTGAATAGTACTTTGGGAGACACTTTTGGTAGCCCCTTGGTTCATTTTGGTGGTCAGTTGCTCAACGGTAGCCCGTCTATCTGCCCGAACGCATCTCCGCAACCGTCGTTCGCCTCTGTCATCTATGGCCCGTGGTGCACCACATTTGCCACGTCGCTGATTTTGGACAGTCCCATTTTGCCATGCACGGTACACTTTTACCACGGCGGCACGCGAACAGTTCACAAACTCAGCCGTTTCGGAAATGCTTCCACCCTTGGCCCGAAAGCCAATGATCATGCCCTTTTGGAAGTCGGATAAATCGCTTCGTTTCTGCATTACGCCAACGATTGAAATGTTTTCCGAAGCCCTCACACACCCTTTATATACGCTCAACTGCACTGTGCTGCCACCTGCCTTCTGTGATTGGTTATTTAACTCTGACATGGAAAGTACGTGGTGGTAACATTAATGTGACTGGACTGTGTAATAATGCCAAGCTGTATCAATTAGATGCTAAAACAACCTTTTTGAATGGCAAGTTAAATGAAGATATATATATGGGGCAACCAGAAGGATTCGTAGTTCCGGAAGAAAGACATAAAGTTTGTAAGTTGCAGAAGTCGATTTATGGTATCAAACAAGCAGCTAGGTGCTGGAATGCAGAAATTGAAAATACATTGAAGAATCTTGGGTTCAGTCAAAGTAAAGCAGATCCGTGTCTTTTCACAAAAGAGGATCGTCACCCAAGAATTTATGTTCATGATATGTATTAATTTATGTTCATGATATCCTAAAGTTCTACAGAAGAAGGACTAATTCTTCAAGTAATTAATGATTTAGAGAAACGTTATCAAATAATACATCTAAAGCTAAATTTGATTTAATGAAGCTAAATTTTTTTAGGCATGAAAATAAATCGAAAGGAAGATGGAAGTTATCTCTTATCTCAGAAAAATAAAATAAATCAACTAGTCAAGCAATTTCAAGTTGAAGAAGCGAAACCCGCTAGTATACCAATAGAAACCAAATATACAGTCTAAACAAGAAAGAAAATCTCCTAACTTCAAATGATAAATTTCGCCAAGCTATTGGAAGTCTTTTGCATATATTGTCTATCACAAAACCAGATATTACAGCTTCAACATATATACTTAGCAGAAAGTGTAATAATCCACGTTAAAAAGACTGAAATTCTGTAAAAAGTATTATTAGATATTTAAACACGACAAAGCATTTATCTCTACAAATTTCGTCGAGTGAAGAACTTAATCTTACAGTTTATTAAGATGCTGGTTGGGGACAAGATACTGAATATAGAAAATCCACATCAGGAAGTAGAATTTTATTAGGCAAAAATTGTATTTCATGGTTTTCAAGGAAACAAACATGCGTCTCATTATCCTAAGCAGAAGCTGAATATGTTGTACTATCGCAAGCTATGCAAGAATTACTATGGATGTTAAAATGAACAGGAGATTTTTAATCTACCCCAAACTCATCGATAAACGTTTTCGTTAATAATCAATCAACAATAAAACTTATAGAATATGAAAAGTTTAGTTCGCGCACAAAACATATTGATACGAAATTTCATCACACTTGACTCGACTTGCATAACAAAGGAATAGTAAAACTTTCTTATCTTTCAACAGGGCAAACAGTTGCTGCAACATAAATTCGAAAATACACTGGTTATCATAAATTAAGGAAAAATCACAACAATCACGATTATTGAAAAAGTTACATGTAGAATTTTATGAAACTTACCTACAATATACAACACATAGTAAGGTACCAAATAACATAAAAAGAAATTACCAGACAATTATGGTAGTATAGAAATTAGCACATGTATAAAATGAACAAATCGAAGGTGTCAG
This sequence comes from Stegodyphus mimosarum, assembly GCA_000611955.2. Classification (NCBI taxonomy): domain Eukaryota; kingdom Metazoa; phylum Arthropoda; class Arachnida; order Araneae; family Eresidae; genus Stegodyphus; species Stegodyphus mimosarum. The sequence goes on from KK117393.1 coordinate 9,195, forward strand.
TTTGCTATAGGGAAAGTACCTTCAATATGGAATATGATCGCCTCTAGAAGCAATACAGCAATGTGTGATGCTTTCAATTATTTGATATTATGACTAAATTAATTCCTAAAGCTAAATTTCAGTTTTGCAGGAACGAATTGCAGTTGGTATGAGTTTCATTAGCAAAACAGGGCAATGTTAGCATAAATTTAGGTATTTTTGCATGATGAAACACAAAAGCATAGAAAGCGAACGTGCGCCAAGATGTATATTGGCGAGAGAAAGCGAAGGTGAAGACATTCGATTCTCACCTTCATTACTTGTACCTGGGCCCCAAAAGGTCTGATTCAGTTAGTGCTTTCTCTTTTTAGGTACTGTGTCAAAGTATGCTCCTTTTCGTTTTGCCTAATTAGGTAAGCTGATGATATATAGGACTGACGATGATTCTATATGAGGTATTCTTTTCAATACTTCAAATTTTAATGTCTGTGAAGATTGTTACTTTAATTGCGTTTTACCCAAGTTAAGCAAAATTCTAATGCTTGTTAAAATAAAGATTTCGTAGTTATTTTGACTTATGATTCTTTGAAGAAAACTGCGCTAAATACAGGAAACGTACTCAAAACGCTTTGCGTGCTAATGCACAATACAACACATATACGCTTAAAGGTGCATATAAGGTCCGGATATGGTTACAGTTACATAAAAGGATCAGTTATTACAGTTATTCAATTATAGTTATCAATTATGTCGGATCCAAATAAAATGTCCCCAAATGGTCGCCGACCAAATTTTGGCGACAAAACTTAGTCGCCAGAACCTTTGCCAGCTTGGCGATATCTCGCGAATTTAGAGAGACAGCCATTTACCTCGATGTTAAATAGACTTGTCCTGTGATCTTATTTTTCCGGGAACTCTTCGCTCTCTTCAAACTTCATCTTACATTTTACGAAATATACTACAGTTTCACATATAATTTTACGAAAATTATTTGCATATGTTTAAAATGCGTAGCAATATATTATTAAATGAGATCTTTTTATGTTAATAATCTTTAATTGATACAAAGGAAATTTTTCAAAATAAGAAAAAGATCAGTCATATAAATCAGTCTTATTAAAATACGAAGGAGCATGCATATTTTTTCCTGGAGATTATACATTATGTACGCAACATACACATTAATAATAAGAGCGTTTTAATGCGAAGTTGGCTCAGAATTTCACAGGCCTGAATTTCATCTAACGGCAACCATAATAAAAGGCCGAAGACAGGAAATCATATCTAAATTAGCAAACCCAGTAGCATGGCCACAAATACCAAACCAAGCTCAATCTTACCTCAGCCTCACTATACAAACATGCGAATTAATTTGCATCATCTCGGGAAAACGGAAAGACAGAACTCACAGTACAGATTCAAAACATAAAACAACTGGTTATACAAATTAAAGGAACCTCATAAACTCATTTTTCTCACTTACTGAAAAAATTAGACTTATTTATGAAATTGAAAAAATTAGACTTAAAAGAGTAGTACTTTAAGCAAAACGGCAGTAAGTTATACAACAACGTAAATTCGAAAATAAAGGAAAGTTATCATAAATTAAGGAAAAATCACAACAATCACGATTATTGAAAAAGTTACATGTAGAATTTTATGAAACTTACCCACAATATACAACACATAGTAAGGTACCAAATAACATAAAAAGAAATTACCAGACAGTTATGGTAGTATAGAAATTAGCACATGTATAAAATGAACAAATCTAAGGTGTCAATTTGCTATAGGGAAAGTACCTTCAATATGGAATATGATCGCCTCTAGAAGCAATACAGCGATGTGTGATGCTTTCAATTATGCGATCTATCAATTCCATAGGAAGCGAGAACCATTGCTCTTGCAAAGCAGTTGCAAGCGCGGCAAGGGTCTGAGGGGGCGGATTGAGAGCAGCTAGACGTCTCCCTAAAGCATCCCATACGTGCTCCATAGGATTAAAGTCCGGGAATCGAGCTGGCCACTCCATGCGCATAATTGTTTCCTGTTGAAGATAATCATCTACGATGCGAGCCCTGTGTGGTCTTGCGTTGTCGTCCTGTAACAGGAAAGCGTCACCTATTATCCCGGTATATGGGCGCGCATAAGCATCAAGGATGTCATCTCTATAAACCCGAGCATTCATGATTCCCCTTGGAAAGACATGGAGGTCTGTGAGTCCACTCAAAGAGATGCCACCCCAAACACAGACACTGCCTCTTCCGTATACATCTCTTTCACGGATGTTTGACAAATGATAACGGGTTTCAGGTTCTCTTCATATCAAATAACGCCTACTATCGATTTCTAGACTAAACCTGGACTCATCCATAAAGAGAACAGCCCTCCATTGATCAGAAGTCCAGTGGACATGTTGTCGTGCCCACTGCAAACGGTCCCTCCTTTGGCGTGAGGTGAGAGGCAGGCAAATGGCTGGTCGCCTCGCATACAGACCACCTTCGTGAAGCTTTCTACGCACAGTTGACGTTGACACCAACCTTCCGGTGGCTGCAGCAAGGGAGGATCTAAGAAGAGTCGGAGTAGTGGTTCTATTCCTGCGTTCACATAATGCCAAATATCGGTCATCGGCGTTCGTCATAGCAGTTGGCCGTCCTTGGCTGAACCTCCTAGGTGCCGAATCTGTGGTTTGAAATTGCCTACAAAGTCTATGGACCACAGAAGGACTCACATTTGGCCATCTGGCCACTTCTCTTTGATTTTGTCCTGCCTCTAGTCTCCCAATGGCTCTCCATCGTAGTTTTGCAGGCAAATGATGCCTGTAGGTCATTGTTACGAATTTGCTATCTCAGGTTTCTGATGTCACTATCACAGTGAAATATGTGGGCTTGCTCTCAAACATGGACTTTTATGCTCCTTGCAGATGGCGCATTCTGAGCGTAGCGCCACTAATTTGCATATTGCAGTTTTACTCAGCTACTGTTACTTGGCAACATATTCAAATTTTATACGGTTTGGTTTATTTTTGAGGGAGTTATCGCTATTTTTGTGATTTTTCCTTAATTTATGATAACCAGTGTATTTTAAATTTTACTTAAAATAAAATATAAAAGTAAATATACAACAATTAAAGAAACTAAACTAACAACTTTGATCACTGAAATTAGCAATTTGCTTGGATCAAAATGTTGCCAAAGATATAGTTCTATAGAACTTTCTTTATTATTCTTTAATAAATACTACTTATTTTACTGCATTTTCTGTATCTTATGAATAAATTAATGGCGATGTGACTTTGAAAAAACACTTTATACCAGTAAAAGTAAGCAATGTTTCTCTGAGACTATAAATAAATATTGGTACTGGAGATCGCGTGTCTTAAGATCACATCTACAGAAGGCCAGACTAAGGCGCAATACTATTTACAATTTAGAGAAACTGAAAAAGAAAAAAAATAGTGCAGCAAGGAGATGTACGTGTTTTTGCGTGTTTACTCAGAGTGCTCCAAAGAGCCCGATGTAAGAAAGTGATGCACTAATAGTGCAAGCCCATAGTCTAGGATTAGCTTTATGATTTATTTTGTTTTGTATTCTGCGGCTAAATTTTAATTAACGTTAATTGGAGTTTAGATAATCTGCCTCTTATTAAAACAGCCATTTAATTTTTTCAACTTAACCCATATTGCCACCAAATACACAAAAATGCCATCAAATTGTTGTTGAATGTTTCTCTTAGAAGTGCTTTCTTCAAAGATGGATGAAAAAAAATTCCGTGATTGAGACATTTTCTTCTTTCTTTTCAACATTTTCGTTTTCTTTCTTTCTTTCTTTCTTTTTTTAAGCACAAGGGACAGTTTGCTGAGAAAGGCTATTAATTTCGTTTGGCATTTTGCGTTGGTTCACTTTAAACGTCTGAATCACTTTACAAATTGTTGCCACCAAATATTAGAGCCCTGCATTATATTTAAAGAAACTAAATAATGAAAAATCGGCATGAATGTATGTATGTTTCTCGCATTGGGAAAAACAACGGTATTTAGAGACATCAAATTATGAATAGCATAGTGCATCACTCGAATATTAACATTAGCATCGCGTTCATCTTCAAGTACGGATATTTTATGCGCGAGGTTTCTTTAAATTTCTTACTGGTATTATACTGGTACCTTAATAAAGCAAAGACGTTGCAATATCTACCGGTATTTTACGTCGAATGACTTTGTCTGTGTCACTTTTCAACCTCGTGAAAAAAACGCCATTTTGGGTGTAATATAAAATCTGAAAGCTTTCAGTTTTTTTTTTAAATTTTTCTTTTTTGCAGCTTAGATGACATTTGCAAAGTCTAAAATGATTGATAAAAATGGCACAAAAGTTATGACGCTGTAAGCACTTATCATTCTACACACAATTATAAAATATACCGAATACAGCAACAACTATAAAGAAAAAGAGAAAGGAATTTAAGCTGAAACATTTTAAAAATTGTTAATAAAAATTTTTGGAGCAACGCGGAAAGAAATCTTGACATAAGATAACATATCAATCTTCCAGAAATAAATATGTCTTAAAGCAAGTTTCCAAATAAATATTAATCTGAATTATTTTGTTATTATCTCAATTTAAAATTATTATTTAACGGACTCTAATACGAAATAACATATGAAAACACATGCAATGTTTTAAAAATATCCCAAAATAGGAAAAGAAATATTTCAAAAATTTCTAGGTAAAAGACTAAAAAAGCGGATAAGCTAAGCTATGTTCAAGCATATTTCTGAAATATAACATAAAAAGAGGTGGAATTAAGAAATAAACTATGTATTCGCTAAAATGAATCACTTAAATTTCGCTTAAGGCAACGCACTGATTTTTCTGTTAAATGTCACGTCAAAGGATTTTCATATCTTGTAGTTTCTCCTGCAACGGTAACAGTGAAGGGTTCTTCCAATTTTTCATCTGAACATAAGTAGGAAAGTTGCATTACAAACGAACAGCAATACTTTCACCACACCCTCAGCCTACGGAGTTTCACGTTTATTGATTGCCTTCTTCTCTGCAGAGCAGTTTAACAAGAATTCATATTTATATATATATAAAAGAACCAGTTCGCTCTTAGGTAATTTGCTTGCTTCTTCACGCAGTACCTTGACTTTGCCGGTGTTGTAAAATTGCTGTGAAAGTTACAAATGCAGGAAATAACAAAAGTAGAAGGCCGGGCACTAGCCTCTGACGTCAAGCTACGCGAGCAGCCAATGAAAAGTTTTAAAATATTGATGCTCGTAATACCCCCCTCCGTTACTAATAAACGCTACATCCCCTTTTTAAACGCTTGCTGTTTAAATGCTTGGATTTTTGATCTTGCAACTCATTTTTCAGCGCATGTTTTCCGAACTTACTTCTTTCGTATACTGTTTCCTCAGAACCTAACTGACACTTCAGCTATTTGGTTTCAAATTCACATCGCTTTTTATTGTTAAAAAACATTTGCTTTTTTTTAAATATTAACGAACTTATGTATAAAGGCTGCTATTATTTTAGTCTGTACAGTTTCGGATAGAGAATGATTCTTTAGACAAAAAGGATGATTCTTATGCCTTTTGTATAAAATTTTGCCAATTTATACAATTTCTTACAGAAATTGTACATAATAATATTGCCTTTCCTTAATTTGAACGAACTATCTGTAAGTTGCAAATCCTGAAACTAGAACTTGATTCTTGCCATTTTACAAGTGCATTCGCTTGGCGCAGTTTCTTAGAAAGTGTTGAAGTAAATCCTAGAAAATGAGAATGCTGAACTTAAATTTATTTGCTGTTTTTATTGTCTTAAGTCTGGCACCGTGTATATCTATGTCCGATGTTACTTCGACGACCACTGTACCAGAAAATATTACTACTTCTTCGTCTGTACTAAAAGAAGATGTGCACATTTCGGTGAAGAAATGGAGAAAAGTAGAAGACGCTGTGAGAAAAATGTCAGCAAAATTTGTGAAAAATGTTCTGCCTTATGCCTTGCGAGCATCAGAGAATTTGAATTTGTCTTCAAAATGCACTCGAGGACTAATGGCTATGTTAAATGGGATTAAGCAGACTAAAACTTGGGCATATAGGAGTGAGTATACGTTTTCATAAATATTTTGCTTACTATATTCCCATTCAGTTTGCATGACTGTAAATGTTTCACTTTAAAAATGTAAGAAATTTATGTATTATTTTGAGACGAGGTCTGAGGCGTACTGTTCTAAACCACTTCATTCAATAACACTGAAAATAGCGCAGCAAATAATTTTTAATTTGGAGTATTTTTTACCGTCTAGATATAATACTCTTCGATAATTTCCAAATTCATTTATTAAGATGTTTTCTCTATTCGTGTTGCAAAATTCAAAATTAAAAAAAAATGTAAAGGCTTATTTCTTTGTAAAATGTTCCACTGCTGTCAAATGCTTTAGTATATTACATCTATTAATATAATCAGTACCCTTTTTATAGATATATTAAAAAGTTCTGGAAAAATCAGGATGTGATGATATTATATGTTATGACAGTCTATGATAATAATTGTTTAAATCGTTTATACCTTAAAGGAGATGTATTACATTAATAATATTATTGACGTATTTAAATATCCTTATAACCAATTTAATAATTTCCTCATTGAGAAATTACTAAGTTGTATGAAAACCTTTAAGCATACGTTTTCTAAATACGTTTCATGTTCAGAAAAAAGAATTAGCCGAAAAAATACTTAGTTCTTTTCTCGTATTTCTTCAACGACAAAGTGAAATTTAAAATATTAAACTTTACATAATTTTGCTAAAGGAAATAGAAAACATTGCTCAGGAATAATTCTTAGTAATGAAGATAATTAAAAACCGAATTTTAGTCTTTAAAAAAGATTTCATCATGATTTTATTTTAACCAGAAATGTGATTATCTATAAATTACGT
>KK117393.1:16153-62867 GCA_000611955.2 Stegodyphus mimosarum
TATATATATATATGAATTGTCTTAATATACATAAATATATTAAGACAATTTTTAATTCTCAAATATTGAATAGAGGTTGCTTCTAATTGATAATTACCGTGTAAAAAACAAATATAAATTTCTGTTAATGAGAATAAAGCATATTAGTACATGAGATGATATGAATTTAAATCTTCTGAATAAGGAAATGTGTAAAGGAAAAAGCAATTTAATGCCGGGACACCGTTTTGAAACAGCCCGATATTTCAGCAACAAAGAGTTATTTTAAAAACATGTGTAAAATGTTCCAATTTCACATAAAAAAATGGCGCAGCCCGATTTCATTCAAAATTCTATTTTTTAAATATGTCCGATGGAATCCTATCGTATGGAATTTACTCTGGTTTCTTGTCTATGTATTCGCCTTAATTCTCGAATAATTTTATAATTCTCTCTATTGCCTTTGAATTGAAAGTTAAGTATTTTTAAAAACATTTTTTATCCTTAGCATCTTTATTCCTTTCTTATAAAACCACGCATTTCAGCTAATTCCTAACGCCACGTTTTAATTCCTTAAAATGTTTTACTTATTAATTATCAAAATAATGAATGCATGGAATTTCTAAACAAATATTAAATATTATAATTACACAACAAATAAACTGCAAACAGAGTTATTGAAAGTAATAAAAAAGATAGTTATAAAAATAAAGTCTCTTAAATTGAAAAGTTATGATTTGCATATAAGTTTTACAGATAGTTTTAAATGAAACATTTTGAAAACGTTTAAAAAAAAATCGGGAAACTTTCAGATTTTACATTATGCCCAAAGGGGCGTTATTTTAACGTTTCGTGTGTTACCTTTATTTGTTAAACATCATGTCCTTTTCACTTAAACCATAAACCTCAATTTAACAGCAATATCGCAAAATAATTTTAAAATGAATATATCTTTAGAATTTCCGATACACAGTCTCGCGAGCTGGAGATGAAATGTTTGTTTTTCGTACAGTGTTGCCATTCCTCGCTTTGAAATCGGTGAGTTTGTTAATAAAAATTCTTTAATGTCTGAGAAAATATGAAATAGATAATAAAGCAAATTCCAGATTCCAAATTTGGGTTTCCAGATGCCCATTTTCGGTTGGAGACGTACGTTATTCAAAATTTGGTGGTTCTTCGTACCGTTGTTTTATCACAATGCGAGAAACATACATTTATGCAGATTCTTCATTATTTAATTTCTTTAAATATAATGCAGGCAGTTTGGCAGTGGGAACAGTTTGAAAAGTGAATCAAAGCAGAAAGTGAATTAACGCAAAATGCCAAAACGAAATGAATAGCACTTCTGGGTTAACGACCTTTGAGCTAAAAAATAAAAGATGAAGATTTAGCTACGCGTTATATGGTCTTTGTGTTAAAAGATGTCACGGAATGTGAGGACAAATTAAATGATCGATCAGTTGAAAAAGAAAATATATTTTATACAAATAAAATAGCATCTATTAAACCTAACCTAACTTCCTTAAGAGCGCACGTCACGAAAAGGAAGTTTAGCCTGATTAATTCATAACACTTAGTAGTTAAGTTCTCTTGATTATTGGTATATGGTGGTTATTTCCTGTATTTCATCATGAACCTATTATTAAATCTTGTAGATAGTTCAACAAGCAGCGTGCTAATCGGACAATAGTAAGTCACTCCGATGCTGATCTCGCAGTGAGTTAATCGAATCTATTATATTAGATCGTGTTTTTTCTAAACTCCTTCCAAACATTTAGGTTTAATTTCAAAAATAGAATGGACATAAATTAAAATGTTTAAAAGAAGAAAATAATAAGTGAAATGAAAATTACCTTGTAATATCATTTTTTGTTTGAACTTGCTCCGCTGCGTATGAGCTATAATTTTTAAAAAGTTCGGAGACCGTTTGTATTAGATTTTCAACAGCTACGCCTCGAATTAAAAATTTGAATCACTGATTTGTATATATGCACAGGACTGCTCTTAACTATTTTGACAGATTTTTAGAATGTGTCTATTATGTACCCTCATTTCCAATACTATATGTAAAATGTAGATAAATAATGATCTGCTTATGCTTATAGCTAAAGTAAACGCATTTTCGACAGTTCCTCTATATTCAGTAATTATTGCCACAGTATACAAAAATATAATTAAGAAGACTCAACTTCAGCCACTGGTTTCTTCTTCTATCTTTCATATAAATAATTTTTATTTCTGATATCAATATTAAACAATCAACAACTTTATTTCTTGTAATAATTAAAAAAAATATATGCAAAGGCAGTTTTTATAATCTTAGCAAAACTCTAAAATGGGTTAATTTACAATGAGCGCTTTTAATTAGAACATTGATTATACGTTCCTTATAATATGTAATGGCAAGTTAATTTTAAATTCGTTTGAGCTGCGTAAATGTCGTTAAAATAAGATAAAGGATTATTTTCAGCAACCTTTCACTAAAGAAGGTAATGTGAGGTCACGTATGCAATGAAACGATGCTGTAATCATAACTTTATTTAATCTTATGTATATAAGCTTGTGTGCACTTTTCAAGATTTTCTTCCTAGCTAATAGTAGCAGTACCTTGAATCTAATCAACAGCAGTGTTGTTGAATATAAAAGGTGTCAGACTTACATGAAAATTCCTTTTTACGGGTCACAAACGGAACATCGGAGGATGCGATCATTCTTATAGTCCTTGCGAAGCCGACTTGCATGAAGGTACCTTAAAGACGGTCAGGACACCACTGTGAAAGAAAGTTATTTTTAGAGCAGGGATTCTAAACCAGGGAAATTGCCCCTAGGGGTGAATTTCATAGTTTCAGAGTAGGATTATAACTTCAGCATTTTATTTACTTGTTAAGTATTTATTTACTTTTATTTAATAAATATAAAACACTACTTTTATTCAGGTTTTGGTATTTAGCAACATTTTCTATACTTATCTCTTTTTAATTTATCAAAAACAGTAAAAATAAGCTAAATTTAATTAAATCTGTACTACTTATCTAGCTAAATTAAAATCTGTACGCTTCTGTCTGTATGCTTCTTTGTAACATCATCTCCTCCAGAACGACGGTTCTGGTAAGACATGAATAATTTTATGAAGCGTTTTTATTAACAACTGAACTACGTTTTACATTATAACGTGATACAATGTGTATTGGAAATTCAAAAAATATTTGTGTTTACATAAGAAGTGGACTTAAACTGGTTTTCAAAGACACTTGCTGGCCAAAAATTAATCTGTGCATATTTCTTGGGTAAGAATTACCTTGAAGAATCAAGGTTAATGTGCAGCAAAATGTATTGCTCATATGCAAGTCAAAATGCAAATCATTTTAGCGCGTGTCAAAAGTATAATTTTTGCCGTTTTGTATTCTTTCATCTTAAAGCATGAGCTTAAAATTTAATTCTTATAAAAATATTTGAACTTTTTGATAATTTTGATTATTGAGTTGAAGAAACTATAATTAGAATCTTTTACAACTAATGATTTCAGTTAAGCTATCAATCATTTAGTTAAACTATTTGACTCCTATGCACATTTTCTTTTTACAGTCAGAATTTAATATTTTGCAAAATAGTTATTGAAAGAGGCAGAGAGTTTACATATATAATTTGCACTTGCTCTCTATTTACACTCATGTCCATAAATTAAAGATAATTCGGAGTCACGCAGAAATCGAACTCTAAAATAAATATATCACCTGTAAAATCATACACACATCTTCAAGAATCACATGCAAATTTCAGGAAGTAACCAGATGACACCGATGATACGTCACAATGACGAGAGTGTAAGAGAGTGATATATAATTAATACAGGCAAAGAAGTAAAATTGTTCGCAGACGCTTTATAAGCATTTCAGTGCGATAACCGAATAGTTATGACACAAAGGACGCATTTGGATGATCTTTTACGTGGTAGAATTATCGGCTGTCTGGAATGTGGGCGTACCCAACTGGACGTTATAGCACCGGTCGCCCCAAAGTTACAACGCCGAATGAGGACCGGTATTTGGCAGTTACTGCCAAAAAAAACAGGCGGAGCACAGCCTCAGACCTGTCTCGTCAGCTCTCTTCAGCCACTGGTACGACAATTTCAAGGCAGACCGTGTACAGACGCTTAGGGCAGATTGGTCTATATGCTCGTAGACCTGTCAGATGCGTTCCACTTACTGCAACTCACTGTCGCCTGCGGTTAGCCTGGAGTAGAGAGCATGCATTGTGGACACCGCAACAGTGGGCTTGTGTGATGTTTTCCGACGAGTCCAGGTTTAGCTTGCAGTCTGATTCTCGCCGGACTTTCATATGGAGAGCTCCAGGTACCCGTTACCACCAAGAAAACATCACTGAACGACACCGTTACGGAGGTGCAGGTGTGCTCGTTTGGGGTGGAATTATTCTGGGTTCCAGAACTGACCTGCATGTTCAAATTGGAACCACGGCAAGCCAAATCTATCGGGACGTCATTCTGGAACAACATGTACGTTTGTTTGGGGCGCCATGGGTGCACAATTTGTGTTCATGGATGACAACGCCCATCCTCACCGTGCAAACATCGTAAGGGAATGCCTTCAGTCGGAGGATATCACCCGTATGGACTGGTCAGCATTCTTATGGACTTGAATCCAGTAGAGCACGTGTGGGACATGCTTGGCCGACGAGTTGCAGCCCGTCAACCTCCTCCTACATGTCTACCGGAACTTCGGAGAGCATTGCTTTTTGAATGGTGTAATATCCACCAAGATCAGATCGATAATTTGATACTCAGCATGCCTAGGCGTTGTACGGACTGTATTGCACCGTTTGGGAGACATACAATGTATTAACAATCACGCTAACTATGTAATATTGGTTTTTTGAAATAGGTTTTAATTGTAATTTGCTCCAGGGAGAAAAAATCGCTAATTTTTTTAATAATATCAAACACATAGCATCTTTTTTTGTTCTTTACCTTTTGTTTAATAAATAAGCTTTACAAATAAGTCAAATTTGTTTTGCTTCTAACTCTAATAAGTCAAATTTGTTTTGCTTCTAACTCTTTCTTTGCCTGATTTTGCATTATCCTTAATTTATGGACATGAGTGTAACAGGCTGTGAATAATATAAACATAAGCCAATATTAAAATCCTTAACCAATATCACTCTTATGCAACTATCATTTCCCTTTTTCATTGGAATTTCTCTTAGAAATGGTGACATTTGTGCTTGTGTTTTTCAGTGATTGATGCTTCTGGAAAGATACCGAACGGTGTATTGAGTGGGAATATAAATTCACTTGGAGATTATGAAGAGTGCCTGAATGTTGACGTACCGAATAATTTCCGAGGTCAGTACTGCCCAGTAAAATTTTTGGCCCCTGTACCAGAAAGACGACCTTTCACTTCAGCTGATGATGAACTTCCAGAATTCGTTAATGCAACGAAATACGGTTTGGTAAGAACAAGCCTTTCTACTACAGTGCAATAATGATAAATCGTTTAAATTAAAACTAGTTTTATCTTGATCTATGATAATGATAATAATTAAAATGTATTAGAATTTGAATGAAATTTATTCAATTGATTATTGGTAGATGTTAAAAATAAGCATCTTTATGAATGTTTACATGATGATGTAATTTCGACTAAATTATCACACATTACAGTCAAAAACACTTTTTTTAACCTGACAGTATGTTTTTTCATCTTCTAGGTAGTAGGTGAATTTATGAAGAAAGCTTACTACTATCATTACCTAAGCTTCCGTTCTTCAGTCTGCGTACCATCTACTTGTTCAGCAGAGGAGGTGCAAAGAATCGCTGAGAAAGGTACGTATTACTCTTGGTTACTCGTTTACATAGAGTTCGATGGTTACTCGATACATAGATGTAGTCACGAATTTTAAGGTATAAAAAGGGTTTTAGGAAGATCACTTACAAACTAAAAGATCTATTCGGCGTTCTCTGTCAAATTAAATTGAAAATTGTAAATAATATAATTATTCAATCTTGAAACATTGGAACACATTATTACGAGAAGGCACTGCTATAAGTGTAAAAGTTCACAACTATTTTAAAAATTCTTATCATGAGATTAAATTAATTTTCAACATATATTTGACTTTGAATTTTGAAATATTTTTTCTTGAAATGACGTGCATTTAATACACTGAGCAAAATTATGGGAATTTGCACTTATGTTGAATTTGTGAACAATTTATGTCGAGCAGCGTGATGGCATGCTGGACAGAAGGCAGTCGAGGAATCCTTGTGACAGTCACTTCCACTCCTACAGCAAGGCAGTTTTCAACTCCGAGATGGTTCGCAGGGGGGACATCAAAACGAAATTGCTCTTCTAAGAACGTATTAAGTTAAGGTCAGGAGATCTGGCTGCTAATCCATGTGGCTAATATTCTCACTTTTCATGTAATCGTTGACCAGCTGAGCCCTGTGTGAACGAGTGTTGTCATTTTGGATGAGACATAATATTTAAGGAAACTTTTAACTGGAGAAAGAAATTTATTCTCTTACGCTTTTGGTAAAAGGGTCCTTTAATATAATTAGTGTATTGACGATATATCACTGTGTTTCAGGGTACAGCTGTAGTTGTCTTGAAGATATTCAAAATCTTCAGCACGATCTGTATAGAATTTTGGAATTTGAACCGCCTCCACACCAAAAAGAAGTATGTTTCGCAACTGGGTATTATGAATTCTGACTTTTTTAATATCAGTTATATCTGGGTGACTGACGGAATGCTATCTTTAGCATAAGTAAAGCAGTCATTTTCATTATTCTTTCAATAAATAGAATACTGAATAAGGATCTAAAATTGTAAGGCACACATTGACTAAATCAAGAGATTTTAAGATATGTGATTATTATTACGATATTTAAAATTATAGTTTTTAATTAAAATTATCTAAAACGCGAAATAGTAAAATAAGATATCAATGGATAAGATCGGACTTGTAAAGTTCTCATCCACTGCCTCTCTTCTAGACGTATAAGAAAGCTCTTTTTCATGCAGGGAAGTAAAATGATAGTTATGTACTAATGGACTTTGCTTAGATTTAAGTTTGTTGTGAAATTAGTAATCCTTCAATGATAACCACTTCTAAATAGAGGAAGATGTCATGCAATGCTTCATATGCATGTAAAATATAAAATATCTAATCTATCTTTCAAATAATAAATTAATAATAGCCTTTTAACAACTCCCGTTTTCATTCTAAAAATAACAGACCAATAATGTTTCTAATTAAACTCCCTGCAGTTCTGATGCGAACTTATCGATGAAATCTGAACCCAGCATCTGGACATTAATCTGTTATGTGATCTGAAATAGAAATCGGTATAAAAAGGGTAATTACGTCGTTTCCCAATGCTCGTTTCCCAATGCTTACACTCGTTTCCCAATGCTTATGATACAGATAGTTTTCTAAAAAAAAGACAAAAAATAAAATTGCAATTAACTGCATATACCGTACTATAGAAAAAAATCTCAGAGTGCGGAATGCACGCATGGTAAACGTCTATCACGTTTTTCTCTCAAGACTGGCATTTCATGAAATTTATTACTGATTACCCTATCTACTCTTAGCATTTAAAAACTTAGCGCTTTGTGAACTTGTTTTGCCAACATTCATGCAAACGTAGAAGAGTGGTGCAAGAATTGGCAGGCTTTTCTATCTCATTAACGTGACTGCCGAAATTTATTTAATTTTTAATTAATAAAATAAAAAAAAATCTGAAACGTTTCAAATTTTAAATTACGTCCAAAGGGGCATTTTTTTAACATTTTGTGTGTTACCTTTATCTGTTAAATATCAAGTTCTTCTCACTTAAACCATAAAATTCAGATCAAGAGCAATATCGCAAAATAATTTTAAACTGAGCATATCTTTAGAATTTCCTACACACAATCTCATGCGCTGGAGGTAAAAATGTTTTTCTGTACAACGTTGCCATTGCTAGCTTTGAAATCCTGGAGTTTGTTAATCAAAAATTCTTTAAAGTTTTACAAAATATGAAATCGGTAATAAAACAAATTCCAAATTTCAAATTTGGGCTTCCAGATGCCCATATTCGCAGCAGGATTACGTCATTCAAAGTTAATAGTCCTTCACGGACAAAGCCCCTTTGGACTAATTATTCGAACTCTATAACAGCTTTGAACTATCATAAACGAATATAAATTTTCTTCTGTTAATTAAATACCAGTGTAAAATTAAATGATTTTAATTAACCGTATTTAAAACATATAAGTATATTAACAGAAAGTATATATGTAAGCACATTGAAAAGTAATTGTAAAAAAATATAAGTATATTAATATATAAATACACTGATATAATATGCTAAAAATTACTTTCGAAGGAAATAAGGTTAATATGGTCATTCTAATTTATAAAATTCTAATTCAGAACGTTCTAGTTTATAGAAGTTATTCCCATTTAGACAACTGTTTGGGAAACACTGTCTCACATCATCTGAATATTTTCCATGTTTATATCTTGCAGCTACGCACTTGAAAACGAAAAAATAATATCCGCAACATAACTGAAATCAGTATACGGACGAAAACCTGGTACAACTTGGAAGATACATTATTTATGATACGGTTATAACCTTTATATTCTCATTACCGCGTGCCTTCGTAATGTGATCCAGAGTTCGTATACTGGCGAGGGCATTGCAGATTTTTCACGCCTTCTGCTCCAAATTAAAATTGCCTTATGATCCTATATGGTCACTAACATCAATCTGACAAACGTACAGTTAATCTAAAGATATTATTCCTGCTCAGTGTTCAAATCAAAACTTATAAACAAAGAAAGCATTCTCTCATATGGATGCGCTATTTTTTCATCTGACCGACTAATTTGGATTACGGAAAAGTACACTAGGAGTATCTCTCTGAGGGGATATAGGCATTAGTGGATGATTTCCTAAAGGAAACTAGCTTACATTAGAATTAGATATGGGGAAATATATGAAAAGCTCATGCAGACAGTTCTTCTCAGGATTTGTACGCGAGTGGGATGCTTAGAGGTTATATCGTTTCGGCGATCAGTTGCACTTCTTTAATATGAAGTTACAACCTGTGCAATATTGGCAAAGCTGCTGACACGTTTCAAAACAAAGTATGTATACTAATTGAATAAAACACCGTAGTATTTTGCATGTGATGTTCGTGCTTTATTCGTTTTTTGCTTGTATGACGTATATAACCAATATTCAAGAGCGATCCTTTTATTTTTATCGTCCAACAGAAATTTTAATAAGAAACATAGGTTTTGGGACATTATACAATATACCCTTCGTTATTCGTATTTTCTAGTTATAGACAACTTTTTCATGAAAAGCTGCCGAACACTGAGCTAAATAATTCTTTCTTTTCAATAGTGATGGAAATGTCTGGAATAGAATTTGATGTCAATGTGCCACATTGCGAATCAAAAGAAGAAAAAATAATGCTTAAGAAAAGCGAAATAATCATAATGTAAGTAAAAATATTCTATTTTTATCCATTTTTAGATATTTTGTATTATCTTATTCTATCAAACATTATAATTATCGTATACAAAATTAACCACATCGTTCATTGTGAGAATAAAAACATTGCCAGTAAATTTTCCTTCCTTAATTAATATCGTAAACAGCAAATTGTTAAAGTGATAAAGAATAGCTTAAAAGTCGTTATTTAAAAAATATTCTAAGTGAATTCAGCATTACTTTAATTGGATGAAACAAGCTTTATTTAATACATTAAATTGGTTTAATAACGTTTACATTAACGTTTAAGCAATTATTTATGATTCTGTTGTTTTATATGTTTTTATAGATGTGTTCTATCTGTGATAGTCTTTTTGGGAATCACTGCCACCGTGACAGACGTAATACTGAGACTGATATCGGAAGACGAATTATACAAAGAAAACTTAAGTACGTGGTTCTAAGTAAATAGAAATATATTATGTTTTTGACCCATATGAAATATGTGTAATCTCTAGCGCTAAGTTATCACTGCTATGCAGTTCAACCATTCAATTATAGCCATACTATCTTTCACAGAAGAATATTGTGAACTTTCACTTAAATTATTATAAGTTGAGAAACGAGATATTAGAAATCAAAAGCAAAATGTTGATATAAAAATCTAATAAAGTATAAATACAATTTTCTAGATATAAAATATTAAAAATATGTTAATCATATAAAATTTTTTTTTCTCACAGATTTGGGAAAAAAAGGTCAAACAATACAATTTTAGTTACTGAAAATCTAAATCACAAAACATTAAGTATACTTTTAGCATTAAGTTCTAGAATTATCTTTTGTGAAATCTGATACTAAAAGAATTTGTTTTGAAAGCGGAAAATACAGAAGTAATTATAAATTCATTTTTTATTATGATAATTCAAGTAAAATATTGGAATGGCGTACCTTGGAAATCAACTTTAGAGAGAGTGTTGTAAGACTGATATTTATTACTGCGTAATTTCAGGTTTCGACTGTTCTGCATTTCTATTTCTTTCATCGCTTTCCCTAGAAATGTAAATTTGGCGGCTTTCAAACAGTGAACGAAAATATAAATTTAAGAAAGCGGTCTGGCAACGCTTCCCCCGTGCTGGGCTCCAGTGTAGGGGGAACTCAATTTACTCCTACTGTAAGCACGTGGTTGACCTTATTCCATCAGACGACTTACTGTCCTTGCACTTTAATTTAACATCCTAAAAAAGTACAAGTAAGTAAAATCAAATTAAAAGTTTATTCAATACGAACTTGTAGTGACAATTAAAACTACAATAAGTCTAGGATTAATTTCGGAGTCTGGAAATACAAGTTTAAATAAGTATGAAATAGGTCAGTAGATTTAAATTCATATTTATTCGGGTATTCATTTTTGAACGAAATTTAAGTCTAAATATTAGCAAAGCACTGTTATTTAAAATTTGCCTTTTTACATATCTGGTGCATCTGTCTTAAAATACAGAATAGACTGGACATAAAAATAACATGTTAACTGAAGCAAAATTTACAGGTTTTCCTTAATATTATGAATTAAGAGTTGAGCGATAATATAACACGATACCTACTAAACGTATGGCCATGTTTGAGTAAATAAATGAGGCAAACTAGCTACTTTTCATTGTTTTGATTAAGGAAAGAAGAGATTTCCTTGAAATTGTTAAATGGTCAGATTAACAGATATTCCGCTTTGTTAAGTGGTAATGAGTATTCATTATTTAACAATGAATTTCAATAAATTGTTTTCGTATCACGAAAATCAATCTTAATAATGCGAACCTTAATAATGCGAATAATTAATCAATCTTAATAATCTTAATAATAATCTGAATAATGCGTTTTTTATCTGATCCAAGTAACTGAGAAAAAAAATGGGGAAGGGCTAAAATCAGTGATAATTTTTTCCCAAATGAATAAATATTATGTAATGTCTGATAAATTTTAAAGTCAAGTGTACCTTTCCTCCAAGGGATTAAATTCCTATTTCTCGGAATCCGAAAACTCAGAATTACGAATAACTATGCAAGATTATCTATGCAACTAACTATGCAATGATTTGTGGGCTTTGTAATATCTGCTCTTGGGTCAGACTAAGAACCTGGACGGTATGGTTCTGGTTATAGTCGAGAGAATAAAACTGCAACAGCAACTCAAATAATAATAACAATAAATAAATAAATAAAAAATTTTCAAATGAGTATATCTTTAGAAATTCCGATACACAGCCTTGTACGCTGTAGATAAAAATGCTACTTTATTCGTATAGTGTTGCCATTGCTCACTTTGAAATCGTTGAGTTTCTTAATAAAAAATTCGTTAAAGTTTTACAAAATATGAAATAGATAATATAATAATAATAAAACAAAATCTGATGTATACACCACATGACTTCCTTGTACGGAATATTAAATTATACACATTTTGCATTTCATTTAAATTCACTGGATTGAATTAAATCTACTTCATCGATAGCGCATAAACCACAATAGAATAAATGCACTCTTTAAAATTCACTATATTTGTTTGCCATAGCGACACTCTGGCGCTAGCTTCACCTAATCGTTGCCACATGTTCTATTCAAATATTATAATAAATCTAAAATGATGTGTAAAAGAAATTAAACAAACAAAATAAAAAAAATCTGGAAGGTTTAAGATTTTAAATTACGTCAAAAGGGGCGTTTTTTAACTTTTTGTGTGTTACCTTTATTTATTAAATATCATGTTCTTCGCACTTAAACCATAAAATTCAGTTCATCAGCAATATCGCAAAATAATTTTAAAATGAGTATATTTTTAGAATTTCTAATACACACTTCCGCGCGCTTTGGATAAAAAGTTTTTTTTCCCCGTAGAGTGTTGCCATTGCTCGCTTTTAAATCGTTTGAGTTTGTTAATCAAAAATTTGTTAAAGTTTTAAAAAATATGAAATTGATAATAAAACAAATTCCAAATTCGGGCTTCCAGATGCGCATATTCGAGCGGAAACGTACGGTATTCAAAAATTGGATGGCTCTAGGTACCGTTGTTTTATCACATTTGGAGAAATATACTTACATCTAGGCAGATTCTTCATTATTTAATTTCTTTAAATGTAATACAGGCCTGCAATATTTTGTGATAACAGTTTGAAAAGTGATTCAGACTTTTAATGTTTCCGACGCAAAATCGCAAAACGAAAACAATAGTCCTTCAGGGACAAAGCCCCTTTGGACGAAAAACTCTGAAAGCTTTCAGATTTGATATTACGCCCAAAAGCAAGTTTTTCTAACATTTTGTGTTTGACCTTTACTTATTAAATATCATGTTCTTAGCACATAAACCATAAAATTCAGTTCAAGAGCAATATCGCAAAATAATTTTAAATTGAGCATAATTTCAGATGGACAGTCTCACGAGCTGGAGATAAAACTGTTTTTTCTGTACAACGTTGCCATTGCTCGCCTTGAAATCCTTGAGTTTATTAATAAAAATTCGTTAAAGATTGACAAAATATGTTATTGATAATAAAACAAATTCCAAATTTCAAATTTGGGCTTCCAAATGCCCATATTGGGGTGGAAACGTTCAATATTCAAAATTTTATGGCTCTAGGTACCGTTGTTTTATCACAATGCGAGAAAACACTTATGCAAAACATATACATAAAAACACTTATGCAAATTCTTCATTATTTAATTTCTTTAAATATAATACAGGGCGATAATATTTCGTGTCAACAATTTGAAAAGAGAAACAGCGCTCTTAGTGAATCAACGGAAAATGCCAAATCGAAATTAATAATCTTTCTGGGGAAATTGCCCCTTTGGACTAATAAGTAAATAATAAATTAAAATAAAGAAATCTGAAAGCATTCAGATTTTATTACTCTCAAAGGGGCGTTTGATTAACGTTTTCTTTGTTACCTTTATTTATTAAATATCATGTTCTTCGCACTTAAACCATAAAATTCAATACAAGAGCAATATCACAAAATAATTTAAAAAGAGCCTGTCTTTAGAATTTCCGACACAGACTCTCGCGCGCTGGAGATAAAAATGTTTTTTTTTGTTTCTGTACATTGCTGGCTTTGAAATGAGTTTGTGAATCAAAAGTTCCTTAAAGTTTTACAAAATATGAAAAGATAATAAAACAAATTTCAAATTCCACATTTGGGCTTCCAGATGCTCATATTCTATTGGAGGACTACGATATTCAAAATTTAATATCTCTAGGTACCGTTGTTTTTTCTCAGTGCGAGAAATATACATACACTCGTACAGATTCTTTATTATTTAATTTTTTTTAAGAATAATGCAGGCCTGTAACATTTGGTGGCAACAATTTGAAAGGCGAAAAGCCGTTTATAGTGAACAAACGCAAAATGCCAAAACGAAATTGATAGCCCTTCTGGACAAATTACCCCTTTGGGCTATAAAAAATTCTTCATTTTTATTTTATTTACTAATATGCGTATTTTGAAGTGAATGAGTGAAGACTCGATATAATATTTTAGCTATAAGAAAAATAATAGAACCCGTATAACTTACTATATAAAATATATGAGAGATCCCTTATCTATTTCCACTTTTACGAACTTGCAAATTTTATACACAGTCCAGTCACATTAATGTGACCACCACGTACTTTCCATGTCAGAGTTAAATAACCAATCACAGAAGGCAGGTGGCAGCACAGTGCAGTTGAGCGTATATAAAGGGTGTGTGAGGGCTTCGGAAAACATTTCAATCGTTGGCGTAATGCAGAAACGAAGCGATTTATCCGACTTCCAAAAGGGCATGATCATTGGCTTTCGGGCCAAGGGTGGAAGCATTTCCGAAACGGCTGAGTTTGTGAACTGTTCGCGTGCCGCCGTGGTAAAAGTGTACCGTGCATGGCAAAATGGGACTGTCCAAAATCAGCGACGTGGCAAATGTGGTGCACCACGGGCCATAGATGACAGAGGCGAACGACGGTTGCGGAGATGCGTTCGGGCAGATAGACGGGCTACCGTTGAGCAACTGACCACCAAAATGAACCAAGGGGCTACCAAAAGTGTCTCCCAAAGTACTATTCAGCGAACATTGCTGCGTCTGGGCCTCCGAAGCAGACGCCTGGTTCGTGCACCTATGCTGACTGCTGTTCATCGACGGCGAAGGCTAGAATTTGCACGCCAGTACAGCAGCTGGACGTCCACTGAGTGGCGACAGGTTGCGTTTTCGGATGAATCGCGTTTTATGCTCCATCGGACAGATGGACGTTGGCGTATAAGGCGTGAAACCTCTGAAAGGAACCACCCTGCAACCATTGCCGGAACGGTCCAAGCTGGAGGCGGGAGCATTATGGTCTGGGGAATGTTTTCCTGGCATTCTCTAGGTTCACTGATCATTGTGGAAGGCACAATGGATCAATACAAGTACGCATCTGTCCTTGCGGACCATGTTCACCCCTACATGCGCATTGTTTTTCCTCAGGATGATGGCATCTTCCAGCAGGACAATGCGAGGTGCCATACAGCTGCCAGTGTACGTGCGTGGTTCGAAGAGCACCAGGATGAGTTTACCGTCCTCCCCTGGCCAGCAAACTCACCTGACTTAAACCCAATCGAGCATCTGTGGGACCATCTCGATCGAGTTGTTCGCGCCATGGATCCTCAACCGCGTAATCTAGCGCAGCTGGCCACGGCATTAGAGTCGGCATGGCTCAACATCCCAGAGAACACCTTCAGGGACCTATGTGACTCTCTTCCTGCACGTCTCGCAGCAGTCCGCTCTGCGAAAGGTGGTTATTCTGGCTTTTGACAGATGGTCACATTAATGTGACTGGACTGTGTATTATACATCTGGAACATAAAAAGTAAAACAGTTGAAAAAACAAAAACAGTGAAAATTAAAGTTAATCTTTTTTATTTAAAGCTGCAAACAGAACTTGTCAAGGGAAAAGTGTTCTGAAACCTTAAACGAAGTCAATTAACCGAACAACAAAATACGAGTTTCATTCCGAACAATCCACTGAGACCTCTATTGTCAATTAGTATAATGATTTTTAATTCTAAAAAAAATTTTTATACCCAATTCTTCAATTAACTTAGACATATTTGAGGCTCTCATTGAATTGGTCTTTTTTCCCTACCCGTTTTTGTTGTCCGAACACAAATAGAAACAAATTATACAAGGAAAAACTTACATATAATGCGGAAATAAAACATTTACAATCAAGGGAAAAAATTGGACTGATTACAATCGAAAGAAATTTATATAACTGGTAAGATAATAAGACAATAAGAATAATAAAACGCTGTACTAATTACAATGTAAATTTTTGTAAATTTTACAATGCCAAATTTTTTATCGAAAAATTTGATTGTCAAATTTACAAAAATTTACATTGTAATTAGTACAGCGCTAAATAAGGGCAGGTTCGAATGCGTACTTAAAATGAAAATACGTTTTGCTAAAGTAAAAGGAATGGAGAAAAAATTGCGACCAATTTAGGGGAATTAAGAAAAATTGCTACAGATGGAGGGGTTTTGCAAAAACAAATTATAATGAAAAAACACTCCTACCTGTGGGTGTTTCTGTTTCAAAGTGAAAGTAGTTATGCTACGCGTTTGCCTTTCTGTAGGTCAGGGCATACAAACTGCTACGTAATTTGCGACTCTGTTTCTAAGCCTATGATCTGAGCAAGGAAGGGTCCAGTTTTGTGTGGGATGTTGGAATTTGCTAGACGGAAGCGTTTGAAGGACTGAAAAAGGGAGTACTGTTAGAGTTGGCCAAAGTTTCGGAAATGGAAAGTGTTTTTGTTAGTAAAAAGTCGTCATTTTTCAAGCATTCGAGCTATAAAAACGTCTTTTCAGAAAAGGAAAAGGCTCTTAATTAGTAAAAGTTTAGTGGCCAGCAAATTAGAGAGTATCAATTTCTGTATAGATATACTAATTTAATTCACTGATGTAGAATGTCAATAAAGTCAAAAAGTCATCCACCTTTCATCTATGATGATAGCAGATATTTACTAATATATTTTCTGCTTTCTAGGTACTCTAGTCAAGGGCCTTCTATGTTTCTCATTTTATACAAATACCGAACGACTACTGAAGAGCGACAAATCATCTGACTCGATTAAAATATTTCACGGTTTCAAAGTGATAACAATATTGTGGGTTATCCTTAACCACACTTATCATTATATCAATTTCTCTGGATGTAGTAAGTAATTTAACTCATGTTTTTTAATTGTTTGTAATAAATGAAATGATGTAATATTTTACCATGGAATTAAAACAAAGAAAAAAATTCAAAGTAGCATAAATTTTGCAATATTTTGTTTATGAACTGAAAATTTTCAAGCGAAGTTTGTTTTGAGGTACTACTATTTACTACTAGCGAAATAAATTTTATAAATTATTAATTTGTTTGTAGAAAATAAAGAATAAAAAGAATAGAAATTTGAAAGTTTGAGTTT
Organism: Stegodyphus mimosarum; assembly: GCA_000611955.2. NCBI lineage: Eukaryota > Metazoa > Arthropoda > Arachnida > Araneae > Eresidae > Stegodyphus > Stegodyphus mimosarum. Next base: position 33,117 of record KK117393.1, read on the forward strand.
GAGTTTGAAAAAATTTGAGTTTGAAAGAATTTGAGTTTGAAAGAATAGAAATTTGAAAATTTATTTCTATTTTGTCAACCAAAGCATAAAAATTCAGTAAGCTGTATCCAAACAAGCGGAAAATTCGTAGGATATTTTATAAATAAATGCAATTCGATTGCTAAAAATTCCTGTAAATTGTTACTTTAGTCTTATTTAAAATTATGTGTCTCTGTAGCTGAACAGCTTGCGTGTGAATTTTAATCTCTCGTTTACAAGTGTAATATTGACTTGCTAATTCAGGCCTAGTGAATGCTGTGAAAAATCATAATTTATGTAACCAGAGAAGTGCATCACAGAAGCACTTCGCCCCGTTCGTCTTACTATGAATTATACCATTTTTACCATTAATGACAAAGAACTTAGGGGCAGACCAGTCTACGTCGCATTCAGACGTAGACTGGTGTGCTTTGGTTTTATTTGATTATGGCAAAACACTGAAGGGCTATCCGCCTAAATGATAGGATGCCTTCGTGGAGGATTTCGAAGGGAAAATGGCTCTATACATGTTACACATGAGGAAAGCCACAAAAATGCCCACTCAGTGACTTATTTAGGCGGAATTCGATCCGGATTGAACTACCAGTCTTCAGCGATTTTATCGCTCGGCCGCTGGTAGGTCCGAAACAGTGTAATATGTCATGTATGCAAACATGCCAATAATACGTAGTCGGTTAAAATCACAGATATAATTATATGGTTGTTGTACTCGACTCCGAGGGATTTTTATTTGCTTCTGAACAAAGTCTAAAACTCCTATCTAGCCATGATCAAAAATATTTTATATTTGGGCATATTCTGAGCTTTCATTTCCCCATTTGGAATGAAAGCTCAAACGCTGGGTATGGGCCAGTAGATCTCCGATATTAATCATTTATTCGGTACTAACGAAATTCTATATTACGAAAAGTAAAATTTATAATATATTTATTTTGAATGTTCTATTACTTGAAATCAGTAGTGTACTAATATATTTATTTAAATTAATTTTACTTTTTTAAACATATGAGCTTCATTTAATTTACAATGTGCATGAATGATAAAATTCGTAAACATTTACATCATTAATGTGATTAATGAAAGATGTGAGATTTTCATGTAGTTTACTGTTAATATTTATTAATACGCATCGCAAAATTTTTAGGTGCACTTTTGGAAGCAAGAGAGAAAGGCAAAGAAATAGCATTTCAGTTTATAGCCAACGGATTCTTAAACGTCGAAACATTTTTCTTTATCAGGTATTATATTATTATGCTTGTTGCATCAACGCAAATGTATGAAATCTTGCCACTCCTGTTTTAATTAATTTTTGCTTGAATAATGATAAAATTGATAAAATTATGAAGCTTAAATGTTAGTTTTGGTTTGGTTTATTTAATAATGACAAAGCACTTAAGGGCTGAGGGATGCCTTTGTGAAGGATATTTTAAGGAAAGTTGGCTCGTATATACGTTTACACATGGAGAAAACCACGAAATCGGCTATGCAGCCAACTCGATTCGATCCCCGGGCCGAACTACCAGTATTCGGCGTTAGATACTAGATCGTTTAAGATCACAAACATTTATGGTCATTCGACTTGGAATTTGATATCGACGATTATTATCATTAAAGCCTTTAAGGTGTGTACCTGAAACCCATTCTGGTTATAATTCCCTCCAGGAACTCATGGCTCTGAAAGTAACTTGCTGCAGACATTATTAATGAGATTTAAGCAATGAAAAATAATCAAATGATGTCTTCAGAAGTCTCTTAGTGTTAATTATGTGGCATAAATCTCAAAATACCTTTGAAAATCATTTGTTCCCATCTTATGTGTTCGTATCTCGAGATGCAGTTTGTCATCCGAGACGATTTTGTTTTCCAGATAATATGTTCGTGAACCAAATTACTGTTCAAACCCCAAAGGTCTTCTCCTCGCTCTTTAGCTGTTGCTTCACTTATTTATTTCATTTTTCATATTGATGATGGGGAGGACATTGTAATTTTATTACAAAGGTACTCAGTAAACAAAATGCCTCGGTCCGAAAAGTTCGTGAAGTAAGGTGTTCGTGATCCGGATTCAGGTGTACACATTTACTTAGGAATTTACAGATACGCTTATAAATATGCATTACAAATTATGCATTTATTAGTTTTTCTTTGCTTGATAATAAATAGCTTGAAACTCTGCAGAGAAACTTGCATTTTTAAGACTTGATGGATCCTTTAAATTTTGGAAATATGATTCATATTTCTTTATTCTAGAGTTTTTCTGTAGTGATTATGGAGTAATAATTACTTTTTCCTCTGAATTGATATCAAAATTTCAATGGCAATAAAAATTCTAGAACTGAATACATTTTAATTATATTTTGGAAGGAAAATCATAAAAATGCTTTGTTTCTACATTCCTAAATCATTAATTCTGTGTAAATGTTAAATGTCTTTAAATTACAGAAAAGTTAATAAATGATAATCTTTGAGGCAAAAAATGTCTTTGTGTAACATAAGTAATAATATTGTTGGTTTAAGCTTTTCAATTTTTCATTCTTATTTTTAAAAATTCTACAGTGCAGTTCTTGTCTCATATGGTGTTACGAAAGTAAAAGAGAGGAAGATAAATATTTTTCTTTATATCGCCAGACGACTTTGGAGGTAAGCCTCATTTATTGAAATTATTTTAAAATTGAAATTAAATTGTACTTAATGCATTAAATGTACTTAGTGAAAAAACTTATTATGCTCTACAAGGTCAAAAGATTATTACAAAGTCGAGATAAAGTATGACCTTAAACGATTGCTGGGGCAATTAATTATAAAAGTAAAAATGAAAATTATGTTTTCTTTCAAGGGCAGTTTTTGCAGTCAGAAACATTTATTTTATTTAACTGTGACTGAATTGCTTTCAGAGTGTATTTATGTATAAAAAGAAGCTCATAACATGCAAGGTCACAAGAAGATTATTAAGTTAAAAGTGAGAGGCCAATAAAATTAATTTATCTCAACCTTCATAATAATAAAAGCCTTTCTATTTTTTATTTGTGAATCTTTTTTATCGCTATCAAGCTTATTTATATAATAATAACTAAATTCTTAACTATTGTTACAAAAAATATAAAGAATCGCCATCGCTAATTTTGGCCACATTCTATCTTATAAATATCGGTTAATAAAAGAATTCTAATTTTTCCTCTCCTTTTTGAATTTTATTTTGAGTGTTTTTTAAAATTAATGATGAGAAATTTCAGTCAAATTTCTGACTGAGATTTCTTGATATAGAAAATGAATGTGATTTTATTGCAACGAATAGGAAACATTATAAATTACACCGGATAATTCGCGATAATTTTTTTATTAAATGCGTTTCTTTTAATTTGTCTCATAAACTCTCAAGTATTAATTAATAAGCCATCAAAAGTTTTAAAAGAATAATTCTTATTACTAATGAACCTTCAATTAATTTGTTTTAAGTTTTAATTTCTTTGATTTTGTTTATCAGCTTAAGAAGTGAGCTGAAAGAAGCAAGTACTTCCGTTGCTCTGTACGCGGTTTCATATCCACATATTTCTATTTTCCCCTAATACAGTTATATATTCGAATCTCTATAAAACCTATATTCATTTTCGTAGTCCATTTCTTATGCTAATCTTATTTTACTAAGCTCAGTGGCAGAAATACGTTTATTACGATATAAATATCAAAAATATATTTTAATTCTAAAATGCTTTATTCCAGTCTGCAAATAATAAAAACACAATAATTCATAAATAATTTTTCTATTGCACATATTTTTTTTTACTTACAGCGCTAAAAAAATTAAAAAAATAATAACATTATATACGTCTTATGAACGCATGAAATTAGCAAAATCTATTATCGCAAAGAGGTACTTGAGTACGAATAAAAAAATTAATACAATTAATATCTTTTTATGTATATTAATATAAATTTATATTAACAACAGAAATGTACTTCGTTTTCTTCGCGTCTCTTTAAAGTTCTCTAAAACACGTAACTTTTGAAAGCTTGTTTGTTATTTTTAACAAGTACCCTTAATCATTTTCTTAAAGAAATAATTTGGCTAATCACGTTATCTAGACTTCTAATGTTGTATGTTTCACTGAAACAATGTAACGGTATTTATAAGATTCATTCTTAAATCGCATATTTTATTCTTAATAATTTAGATTGACTCCTCCTTTCATGCTGGTTATTGCTGTAATATACCTTATGCCGTATGTTGGATGGGGCCCAATATGGAAAGAAACAGTTGAGCAAGACTTAACTGCTAAATGTAAAGCCAATTGGTGGACAAATCTTATTTATATCAACAATTTTGTGCCATCTGCTGACATGGTATGTAATTTGCTTCATATTCGTTGAATCTTAAATTTTATATTAGAGTTTCAGCATGAAATTAACATTTACAGTTGCTTCTTTATTTTATGAATTTCTACATAAATTAATAAGTATAATAATAAGATTAAAAATTTATACTAAAGTATAGTAATGAATTCATTTGAGTTAGAATAACTGAAGTCTTAAGAACAGTGAATTAAGTTAGTAACAAAAAATAGCCAATCTAATTCACTTTCGTGTGAGAAGGTACTAGTGTTTCTGCGGAAAATACAGAAGATATAAAAAATATTTTTTATTTTATTTTTAACAATATGCTCAGTCCACATGGAGTGATTCGAATTTTTGCAGCTTTATTTGCTGGAGTAATGCAATAATAAACTTGTTTTGAGTTGTGAGAAATTTATTAAAATGTTTTTAAAACTTGTCATTATATTAATGAGGCTTAGAACAGAATAGTAAAATAATAGTGAAATCATGTTGGTCTGTCTCTACCTGGAATGAAACTCTTTTCAAATGCTTTACGATAAGAATAATGCGCGTCTGTTTATTGAAATTCTTAACTTTTTGGCTAAATTTGCACTTTTAATAGGAGTTATATTTACTTTGAATTTCATTATATTATTTATTGACCTTAACCAGTGCTAATCTTTTAATCAGTTGAAATTAAATTGAAAATAAATACTTATGTACATTCTAAATTGCTTTAAATTAATGAGTTTTCTAAGGTACTGAGCTAAAAATCTTCTTCGAAACAAATCATATCTCATCTTACCTTGTGACAAACAGATAATTTAATTCAATTTTTAATGCAAATACGTTTATGTAATGTGTTGATAAATGTAAGCAATTGCATATATCTAACAATTCAAAATAAATGACCGATAAATTCAATAAACTAGCAATTCAAAATCCATTACTTATGAATTTTAAATAAACTCTTGATTTTAGTTGAGCATTACACATGGCTTGCGTAATGCTCATGACGTAGCTAATTCGGAACCTGAATTCAAAATTTCAAGAACTGAAAGTTTTCTCTTAATAAGCAGCCTAAACCGAAACCTTGTCTTGGTGAGCCTTTATATTGCATAACTGCACCCTTTTGCTTCTACCTCTGATGCCGCTAGGACTCTGCTTCTCTGCTCTCTTCCTATCGCAATAGTATCAAAAATGTAAATATTCTGGAAATGAGCACGAGTAGAGTGCCAAGCCAATTCTGCTACAAATATCAATTGAAATAAAAAAGAAAAATGAAATTTATCTTCCTCGGCTGCTACGTTTGCTGTTCATTACGGATTGAACATTCTACGTTATACACATTCAACATTACTACGTCTTTTTTTGTTTCCATTATATATATATATATATATATATATATGCCATGATATGAATGATTTAGAACTTGGTGGTGGTGTAATAGATGCCTAGCGAAGAGACTTGGTAAAGCAGACATGCCCGTATTCAAGATAATTTTATTAGTGAAGAAAGTAATTTGGGATTCGCAATATTCGGTTCACATACCGACGGGTGTCTTATGTGCCCTACATTTTTATTAGCGCAGCACATATTCAGCGAACAAAGAATGTAGCCGCAAGGAGTCTGTTCAGGCAGGTTTTTTCTTTAGCCCTACTGTTCCGGAGGAAATAAGCGAAAGTGCGGCAATTCAAAGGAAGACGAGGGGGGGAGTCAAAAGTTTCAGTTGGAGTGAAAAAAGTTTTGGGTTACAATTATTTGATTGGGCAAAAGGGTATCTGCATTAAGCGTTACGTAGAGTCGCACGGTTAATTTGAATTACTCAGTTTAGACTTATAGCGATATTTTAAAAAGAGAGAGAGAGGAACTCCCAAAATTAAATAAAATATAAAAGAGGTTATAGCCAATTAAAATTAGAAGTTGGCTTTCATATTTTTTATCTTACACATTCCTCCCCTACCCCCCCCCCACCTTTTCTAAAGAAAAAAAGGCGTAGGGATAGAGAAGCCGTTTTGAGAGAAAAAGCATTAGAGTAGCAAAATATGAGAGATACAGTTTTGAAAATACAAAGCATAAAATTAACTTTTTAACACTCAAAAAAATTATAAGTCGTAAAATTTTGAATTGAAATATATTCTTTTAAAATAATTGCACATTTTTAGAGTCCTATTAAAATTTGAGTCCAATCTCTAAAAAGTTCTTGTTTCTGGAACATTCACATCGCAATTTTGATACTTCAGGGATGGATTTCCAAAACCTTTTGCACGCACTATCACAATTATACAAATTTTATAACTACTCAAATATTCTCACCTTTTTAATAATTTTATTTCCAGAAAGTCAAGAGGGCAAAATTTGCATAAAAAGTACAAATGAATATATTGTATAGTGTATTTTAAAGAATTGTGCTTCAGTTATTAGTTTATATAGTTTTAATTTATATAATTGATAAAAGATAATATTCTGTCATACTTATTGAAAATGCCTTCCCAGTATAAGTCGATACTTTTCATTTTGTTTCCTTAGTGATAATAGTAATAATAATAAAATTAAGAAGGAAAATCCAGAGAAAGAAGACATTTGCAAGTAAATACGTAATATTAATTACAGAAGTGGTATATGTATTATGTATTATATATAAATTTAACAAATATTCTCTATTTGTAAAAAGCAAATATAAATTTAAAATTAATTATAATTGCAAAAATAAAATTAACTACTGCTACGAACCAATTTACGATATCATTTAAATTATATAGATTATTTTCAATATGTTTTATAAATTAAGCAATAAAAAGCATAGAACGTGTTTGTAAGTACCAAAATTTGAATAAAAGTAAATTTTTATATTCATAAACTAAAAGTAAATACTAAACACATAAGTAAAATCCTAACCATAGTCTCCCCCCCTTTAAAACTCTAAAATTTCCCATTGGTTAAGAGGTCCTGGTTTAGAGGAAATGAACAACTTGTTGATTGCTTTTACTACGCAAGCAGTTCTCTTTAATACTGCAAGCATTACCAAAGTTGTTATGTTTACCATTCATACTTCTGTGAAAGCAATCCTCATCATCATAATTTATGTTGCATAAAAATGTGGACTGAATATTAAGTATTTTCTTTGCAATGCTGGGAATTCTTTCCGATGGGATATCTCGGTTAGACGAAATATCACGATATTACTCAAGGTTGGCATCATACTGCTATTTTCGCAAACTCGCTTCAAACCTGTCTTTGTTTGTATGGGTTAAAAAAGAAAAAACAAGTTGTCTTGCAAGGTTGAAAGTGAGTTGAGTACGTGTTAGAAAGGGAATAACCGATTTCTCTAAGCATTTCTATAGTCCTAAGGGATATTTTTGTCGTTCTGAACAAACTCTATTACTGGATATAGTGCAATGACATTTCCATTTCTTTCTTTCTTCTTTTTTTCGCCTTTTAACTGGCAGCATGTGATATGTATGTTTTAATATACAGAGAAAGCTGGATAATTCTTCAGTTTCAGGACTTCGATAAATCAAATATGCCTGATTATTATCCTAAGAAACAATTCTGTAAACGTAATTTAACCCATTGTATAAATGTTAAACATTAAACGAAACTTTGGGGGTAACGATTGAAATCATACTACAAGATAAATTATGGAATATATTAAATTTACTATTCTTAATCAATAGTTGAAATCTACTATATTACTGTTGCATGAAAACGTTTCAGAGTCTAATTGTCCAATCATCTAATCTAAACATCATTGAACAGAACGTGAAACTTCCGTAAAATATTCTTCCTCGTCACTTTCCATTTCTTTTCATAGCAGCGAGGTTTCCCGCGACCGATTCATCTTTACTGCTTAAGCCATTTAACAAATACAGTTTTTGGAAGTGCGGCTAAAGAATTTGCTCAAACAAGCACTTTGGCCTGCGTTCAACAGCTATTTAGAATGGTTAATCAGAAGACTATATTTTGTAGAGACATTAGGTATTGTTTTAAAAGCAGGAGAAGGGACATATGAGCAATGCCGTAACCGGGACTCGAACCACGGACCTCTCGAATACGCGCCGAGTGTGCTGACCACTACACCACGAAGGCGTGCTAAGAAAGCGAAAAGGAATTATAAGGTGAGAAATATCTTAAAATTTTACTTTTTTTTAAACAGAATTTTGCTTCATAACACTGAGCCATAATAAGTATGACCCCGAAATAAGTCTCCTGAGCTACCTATTGCTATAGATTGACACACCTCGTCACATAGAATTTCTATAAAATATACACGTGACAGATAATCGAGTGTGCCGGACAATTCGGTGCCAGATTATCGGACTTTATTTTAATTAGATTAATCCCTTTTTATAATATTTTTCAAACAATAACACGTATAGATTGAAACACACTTCGAAAAGAAGTTTCACTGCTATCATCTAGAATGGATATTCCTTTATAGAAGAAAATTCCTGTATTTAAGCAAATATTTAATATATTATGAATATTTACTTTCGCATTTTATTTTGGTGCTTTCTATCTTTTAAACATTGGTTGATAAACGTGTATTTTTAGTACAAAGGGCGTTAGTCCAGAAAGGCTATTAATTTCGTTTTGGCATTTTGCATTGGTTTACTATAAATGTCGGTTCACTTTTTAACTTATTGCCACCAAATATTAGAACCGTCTGTTATATTTAAAGAAATAAATAATGAAGAATTTGTATAGCTATATATATGTTTCTCGCATTGTAATAAAACAACGGTACCTAGAGCCATCCAATTTTGAATAACGTACGTCTCCACCCGAATACGGAAGCCCAAATTTGGAATTTGTTTTATTATTTATTTCATATTTTGTAAAGCTTTTATGAGGTTTTGATTAAGAAACTCAGTGATTTCGAAGCAAGCAATGGCAACACTGTACGGAAAAAAAATTATCTCCAGCTCGCGAAACTGTGTATCGGGGATTCTAAAGATATGCTCATTTTTAAATTGTTTTCCAATATTGCTGTTGAATTGAAATCTAAGGTCAGTTGAGAAGAATGTGATATTTAATAGAACACACGAAACGTTATAAGTCCCTTTGGGCGTAGTGTAAAATCTGAAAGCTTTCAGATTTTTTGGAGAAGTCAAATATCAAAGATCAGCGTTATATTTGTAAATTTTGTTTGAAGTCATTAATTAGTCTTTTTTTAATTTATATTATTTTTACACCAATTTCTTCTTTTTACGCCTTCATAGAATTATCACTGAATGTGCCAATGTAGACCATTTGAATTCAGTTGTTCGAGTTGTTGAAATCATGTAAATTTATCTGTATATAGTCTGGTATATTTTACCATTGCACGTGCATAAACTAATATTCCGTGATATTTATTTTGCACTACCCAATGACAATTAATAGTTTGAATTAAGATTTGGACAGGAAAACTTAGTTTTAATTAACAATTGGTTTTCAATTAATATTCAGTAAGTTATGTACTGAAAGTCTTGGTCTTAGAGCCAATAAGTTAGTTTCAAGCTGATTATTAATTTGCAATATGTGCAGAAATTCTCCAGATAAGTAAGAAATTTATTTAATATAAAGAAAGTAATACGTCATCTAAATCAGAAGTTAATCTAATATAACGGGACTAACATCAGCTTCAAAATATTCACTAACTGAATAAATAAAGTCAACCTAGTTCAAAATAATCTGAACAAATCCATGCATTTATTACAAAATTTGTTTGTTAAATTTCGCATGTATGTTTTGCGTCTGAAGTCGCACTATTTAGTTCTAATTTTCTAATAAGATTCAGGTTTATTACTAATCAGGTAATATTTTCTAATAAGATTCAAGTTTCTGAAATTAATTTTCATAACCATATTATCCGAAGATATGACTCTTTATAACGCTATTCACGTCAGGACTTTTAAACTGTATGTTTACTTTGCATCTCAATATTTTTAAATTTTAAAATTTATTTTGCATGTAACTTTCCAAATATTAAATTTCAAATGCAATAAAAAAATTTAAACGTACATTTTAAGTCGGTTTACAAGAAACAACTCCTTTCTTAGGAATGGTGATGTAAAATGCACATGCTTGGTGCTATAGATATGAAGAATTATTTTAAATATTTCACTAAAATGTAAGCAAAGCATAGTAACAGATCTAAATCAAAACTTCCTTGTAAACTGGAATTTCAAAATTTCTTTATAATTTCCAGGCATATTTATTTATTTACTGAAATGATTAGAAATAATTTAGAAGATTTTTATTTATACGACAGTGAATTCACCTGGAAACTAATATATGGGCCCCACTCTTCAATTAAAGGAAAATCATTTTGCTTTTGAAGATGTGGATCTTTGCTGATTTATAAATTATTTAGAATTACAGTTTTGAAAGATTTAAGAATAAAAAAGAAATTTTCCAATTTTTTAAATTGTATTTTATTTGCTTGTAATTCTTAGTGAAATATATTGTAACATTTTTGTTTTTATATAGTGTATGCAGTGGGCTTGGTACATACCAGTCGATACTCATCTGTACTTCCTTAGTCTTATAGTACTAATTCCTCTCAAAAGGTAAGAAACGACATTTCTACTTCTGTATTATCTGTTTTTACTTGCTTTGTAATAATCCAGCCTGGAGCTAGCAGTTTAGTTACACTTATGCACGCACTTGGCATAAATATTGCTCGCAAGTAACTATGCCATTCCTTTTCTTCACATGCACCAATTCTACGCCGCTCGTGCTTTTCTAACTACACTCATGTCCATAAATTAAAGATAATTTGGAGTCACGCGGAAATCGAACTCTAAAATGAATATATCACCTGTAAAATCACTACACACATCTTCAAGAATCACATGCAAATTTCAGGAAGTAACCAGACGGCACCGATGGTACGTCACAATGACGAGAGTGTAAGAGAGTGATATATAAGGAATACAGGCAAAGAAGTAAAATTGTTCGCAAGCGCTTTATAAGCATTTCAGTGCAATAACCGAATAGTTATGACACAAAGGACGCATTTGGATGATTTTTTACGTGGTAGAATTATCGGCTGTTTGGAATGTGGGCGTACCCAACTGGAAGTATCAGACGAACTTAGAATTGCCCAGAGTGTCATCTCCAGGCTTTGGCAACGATTCCAAGATGATGGTAATGTGAGTAGACGTTACAGCACAGGTCGCCCCAGAATTACAACGCCGAATGAGGACCGGTATTTGGCAGTTACTGCCAAAAGAAACAGGCGGAGCACAGCCTCAGACCTGTCTCGTCAGCTCTCTTCAGCCACTGGTACGACAATTTCAAGGCAGACCGTGTACAGACGCTTAGAGCAGATTGGTCAATATGCTCGTAGATCTGTCAGATGCGTTCCACTTACTGCAACTCACTGTCGCCTGCGGTTAGCCTGGAGTAGAGAGCATACATTGTGGACACCGCAACAGTGGGCTTGTGTGATTTTTCCGACGAGTCCAGGCTCAGCTTCAGTCTGATTCTCGCCGGACTTTCATATGGAGAGCTCCAAGTACCCGTTATCATCAAGAAAACATCATTGAACGACACCGTTACGGTGGTGCAGGAGTGCTCGTTCGGGGTGGAATTATTCTGGGTTCCAGAACTGACCTGCATGTTCAAATTGGAACCATGACAAGCCAAATCTATCGGGACGTCATTCTGGAACAACATGTACGTTTGTTTCGGGGCGCCATGGGCACACAATTTGTGTTTATGGATGAGAACGCCCGTCCTCACCGTGCAAACATCGTAAGCGAATGCCTTCAATCGGAGGATATCACCCGTATGGACTGGCCAGCATTCTCACCGGACTTGAATCCAGTAGAGCACGTGTCGGACATGCTTGGCCGACGAGTTGCGGCCCGTCAACCTCCTCCTAGATGTCTACCGGAACTTCGGAGAGCATTGCTTTTTGAGTGGTGTAATATCCCCCAAGATCAGATCGATAATTTGATACTGAGCATACCTAGGCGTTGTACGGACTATATTGCATCGTCTGGGAGACATACAATGTATTAACAATCATACCAACCATGTAATATTGGTTTTTTGTAAGTAGAGTTTTTTTTTGTAATTTGGTCCAGGGAGAAAAAATCGCTAATTTTTTTAGTATTATCAAACATATAGCATCTTTTTTTGCTCTTTACCTTTTGTTTAATAAATAAGCTTTACAAATAAGTCAAATTTGTTTTGCTTCTAACTCTTCCTTTGCCTGATTTTGCATTATCCTTAATTTATGGACATGAGTGTAAAATGCTTACGTCGTATTTTTAGAACCAGTGTACATAAAAATTATCGTATTTAACTATGGTTGAATAAATATCTACCAAGATGATTCGATATTTGTGAAAATAAAGACTGTGATACTCTTCAATCTGAGTTGTGTTAAGTGCGTCATACGCCTTTACCCTCAGCCACTACGACTGCAAGTTGTTAAAAGTACCAGTGTCTTCTACGAACGTAAATTATGATATATATATTATATATATAGTATATTAAACATTCGTATAAATATTAAACATATTATTTTTAACAACAAACAAAATTTTGCTGATTCACAAAACGAAAAGATCTGGCAAATAGTTAACGCGCCTAATCTCAGCACAATATTTTTTCAGTTATTAGAATAGTAAATTGGTTTTCAAATACAGAAAAGCAGCATACAAACAAACAGAACACTTCTTGTTGTTTCGCATCTCCCGTGTACATAAGTATCTTTAGGAATTTAAATAGTTTCAGTTTAGCTGACTGTTACACGACTTTTGTATTCTTATATTATTTAAATTTTTTTCCTGGAAATCTTAACATAAAGAATTGATGATAAAAAATAAGTATATTTATGTGTCAGTTTGGATGGGAGGAAACCTTAACCGGAAGATAAGTGCTTTAAACGGTAAACGGCTCACAGCTGGAATCTTCACTTTCAGGGACGCGGAGAAAACATTGACCGTGCCAATCTTGTGAACAGGTTCCGCTTTCTTTAGAAATGACGACGATTGTTTTAAAAAATTTAACATTTTGCATGCCGAATCAATGTATTCATTCATATGTAACAATTGGTAGTATAACTGTTACGATTTTCTTTTTTAAAATTGAGACTCTCCTGCTATTTTTATTTTAAAATGTAAAATTTAAAACGTATAAAATTATTTTATGTAGTGTTCTAATGTTTGCCTTTGTAGACGGCAGCTGATTACTGTCATGCCACTATGCTTTTGTAAAACTTCTGCATATCACATCAGACGTATTCTTCAACGTATGTTATGTACCTAATCAATTTGTATTTATTGCATAACTGTAACCTCCGTAATTCTAACTTTAAATGCCCGACTGATCTGCTCTGGCCCTGACCTGAGGTTGTGGCTGGCAGATAGTAGATGGTCCACCTCTGAGTAACTTATTCCATTAGTTGCCTCAAGGCTTACTCAGGTCGGAAGTTGCTCAGTAGGTCATCGGAACACATTTACACATTTACTTAACATCGGAACACATTTTCCTAAGTCGATATTTAATTTTAGTTACGTAGAAATGCAAACATATTGCTTTTCAATTTGTTTACTGTGCCTAAATATGATCTTTGAATTTATTATCATATATTTCAGTAACTTTTTGTCATATGGGTCTCACATCTTTTGTGTTTTATTTTTCATAATGAGTAGTAGATCTTCCTAAATGTACGTGTAGGGTCCGGTTGAACATATAAAAAGTTACATTCCGTTATTTCTGCAAAATCGATTTCTTTATATTTAAAATGGCAAAACATGAGTGCGTACATCATTGGAAGCATTTTTGTAACTGGACGAATATACGACTAACGGTTGCGAAAATAAAGGTTGGGTAAAGACTTTTGTGGGCACGGTGTATGCACACGTTTTATTTTTCGACTTTCTCGATTCGTAGATACTTTCGTGAAAATAAACAGTTGCAACTTTCTTTTAAGGATATCGGTTAATTCATATTGTTCTTCTGCTCTAGTTGATTAAATTTTTGTTTAATGTGTGAATAAAATAATATATCATAGCACGTTTAGGACATTGTTCAAAAATTTATACGTGAGTTAACTAACTACTACCTTTCGAACTCCAAATAAAAAGGAAAATATTTTGATACCTAAATTTTAATAAATTTTGTCAAAAGTGAAAAAAAAAACTTTTGTCGCTAATTACATAACTTACAGTATTATTTCTCTCCCTTTTCTACGCGTAATTTAATTTCTTTGCTGTGAAACAGACATATCAAACTCGCGGCCGTGGGCCTCATAGAAACCCTTTCCATATATGTTTATGCGGACTTTTGCTTATTCTGAAAAAACTGTAAAAATATGCATAATTATAACACATGTTTAAAATTGTTGTTCCACCGAATATCGAAGCATGTATACAAACTCATTTTCTGAAAAGGCCTTTTGAGGCGGTTGGTCTACCAAAATGTTTTCTTAACCACGATTGAGAAAGTATCAGCCCATTTACTAACAGCAAGCATTTACATTACAGCCCATTTACATGTGTAACTGAAATTAGCAGGTGAAATTAACAGAAATTAAGTATGACTCAGCGCTAGAGCAAAATAGCAGTGCAATGAGCTTCCCCAAATTTTAAAACACTTGCCTGTGCGATTCTCAGAAAGCCGCAGATTTTATATCGCACGTAATTTCCATGTTCGGTAGCAGCCTGAACAACGATTCTCACTCATGAAAAGAAGTAAGACCCCAGAGATATCCAAGTCAACAGACATTTATTTGACCACTATTTTGAAAACTGCTTGCGCGAGTAGCATATCTCCAGACATCTAAAAGCTGGTTGCAATTAAAAGATGGCGGTGTCAGCAAAGAAATTATAGTATACTCCTCGGATTTTCTTATATTCCTTCTATTTTTGAAAGAATTTTGTTTTTAGACAAATTATTTGCATTTATTCACTTTTTAAACAGACCGTCAAGAATGAAAATGGTTTTTCACTATTGCAACCCGCACTAATATACATTGATGACAGTTTGTCCCACTTCAGATACCAAGTTTGACATGCCTGCAATAAATCTTAACAATACATGTTGCAGTGTTTCATAAAATTTCTACGTGTTCAGTTTTTAAAGTTTTTATATTTTAAGGAACCAAAGTAATATAATTGTATTTCTGAATCTTTTGCAGGAATCCTCGACTGGCTTTTATGCTGAATGGTTTGCTTTTTGTATCCGCAATTATAATAACCGCTTCATTACATATTTATTACGAGCTTCATCCACTTCCTATTTATGTATTCACCAATCCACAGTAAGTTTCATTTCATATTATTTGTGACTCATTGAATATATTTTATTTTTACACCTTCTGCTATCATTCCCATTTAGAATCTTTCTTGCATTAACAGATGAAACTCCTTCCTCCTCTGACCTTCTATTGTGGAATTTCGCGTTAGAAAATTCCACGTCGTAACACATGCATTTCCTCCTTTGACCTTCTGCTATACCAAGGTTTTGAAATCGCTTATGAAGCAACTTAAGTTACGTTATAAACGTATTTTTTTTCTGAAAGATGTGCTACTACTAATGAAAGAAAATTTAAATATGTGTTGATTAATCTACTTTTTACTAAGACTGATCAAACTAAAATCTTTAAAAATAAAATTGCAATTTTAATGCTGTTAATATGTTAGGATGTTATGTTACAACATGGAGTTTCTGCGTTACGAGTGAGATACGTTCTGAAAATGCTCGTAAATCGGATTTCTGCGCCCATCTTGATTAGTAGCAAATAATGATAATGATAATAATCTTGTGCAGCTTGCATGTGCCAGTAATATTATGTCTTAGCAACTTACTTCAAACTTCTACTTCGTAATATCATTATAGTTTTTACAAATGCTACATCCTCTTGGTAATGGTTCGAGCAGCTCAATAAAAGAGGTTTCAAGTTTTGCAAAATATGCGCATACGTATTTTGCAGACAGACACCTTGGTTTGTGAGAAATTCAATCGGCATAGGAACTTTAAAGTCTGTTCTATCGACTCGTGCATTCTAACGGCGTCTCGTAATAACTTTTTTAAAACGAAGCGTTTTGCTTTCAGAGAAATTCGAAACATTCATATGTATCATGAAATTGCAGATTCGGGCTATCAAAAGTCTGAAGACCATCTTCCATAACTCTCATTGCTAACTATTAAATTAGAGCATTTTATATTTTATAGCGTCCGTTAATTGGCGTAGTCTTTATTGTCACCGGCAACTTTCCATGACCGATTGATTTCATCATCAATTAAACGTAATGCATTAGGAGCATGCTTTATGGCACCTTAAAAAGTAAACGCGCTATCGAATCTTTATTTATGTTCCATCTTCGATCTTCCATTATTGTAATAATAATAATGATAATAATACCATGTATAATAAATGCTTTCTTTAATATCAAAGCAGCGAAATGTAAAAGATTTAAACAGGTGAAAGCAAAAATTCAATCTTACGTGAATAAATAAAAATTAAGGATTGAGCTAGCATAAGATTACATTATTACTCGCTTGTAGGAAGAGATAATTCTAAAAAATAAGAAAGGACGCTTATACTAATCGGAAGATGACAATAGCTTTCGTACTGAAAGGAGTAAGATTTGTTTTCACATGATTCCACTAGGCTAGCAGTTCTCAACCTTTTGACTAACGCGTACTATCTAAAAAAATTGAAAACGTTTAGTACCACCACTGCATATTACAATGATTATTTTTCAATTTCTTAATAGAAACATAAAAAAATATACATATTGCCATTTCCGCAGCCTATTGGCTATTTATATTACATACGCACATATAAAAATATTAGATTAAAAATTGGTTACCATTTTAATTATCAAAATTTAAGTTACATTACTTTAATTCTAAAATTTAGTGCGACATTTGGCCCGTTTAAAAGAGATAAATTCTTTATTTCCCGTCAGATTTCACTTAGTTTTAATCGTAAATTAGGATCTACCTTTAATTTTGTTCTGTATTTATTTTTCAAGTGCAATATGGAAGAAATTCCTTATTCACACAAATAAGTTGTGCAAAAAGGAAATAAAAATTTAAAAGCTTTATTTGAAATGCCTTTAAATTCTTTTCGATTCAGCCAAAAGTTAAGAAGTGTGGTAATTTTGAAATATTCAGTTAGAGTTCGATCACAAGGAATTTCTCTCTCAATTGCTCTTTTCCTTCACGAGATAAACTTTCAAGTGCATTTGAGCAAAATGGATTCCTAACCCAAATTTCGTTTTAATAATCCTCAGGAAAATACATGTTGAAATCATTTATCAGTGAAAACCAATGATTTTTAATCTCGGATGCTTAGTCTTCTTTTATTTTCAAATTATTTTCGCTTAGAAAACTTTTTAAAAGTGGTAAAAAGCTTTTAATATTATTATCCAATTCTTTCCTTTTTAGCTCGAGTATTTTATAATTGCATTTTTTTTATCTGTAATGATAATTAAATTAACTCTTTGTCTTTGTAATCCTAAATTTAATTCATTTAACGTTCCAAAAATATCAGCTAAATATGCTAAACGCGTCAAACATGATTTACTAAATAAACATATTTGCAATTCAAATTTTGAATCACAGAGGAAAATTTGAATTTCTGATCGAAGTTAAAAAAGACGATTTTAAAACTTTGCCCCTGGATAAACACGTTGCTTCGGAATGTAAGAGAAGCGTTTCATGTTCACCGCCCATCTCGGGGCATAAAAATCGTAAATATTCTTGAATGGAAAGCTCGGCTTTTAGTAAAATTAACAATTTTCACAGAATTGAGAATCGCCGCACTAGACTATCAATGCATAATGCGTTATGGATGAAACTAGGAACGGTGCATTTAATTTCTAAAATCCATTAAGCTTGTAAAACATTCGAGATCTGAAAACTAGATTATTTACAATATTTCCATCATTCGGCTCTTTCAAACCCTAATTTAAAAACTAAAAAAAAATAATTCAACACTTTAGAAAAAGTAATTTTGCTGTTATCCTTCAAGCTTTAATTAAGAAAAGAACGCGATGTTTCATTTTCCGATGACCTATATCACTAATATCCCTTTGTGATGGTCAGAGTGATTTACGTTTCACTCCATGTTTAGTGTTTATCTGTGTTAAAGCTTTAAAATAATCCTTTACTGTACTTTTCATTTGATTTAGAAAGATCTTGGAAAATATTAGATATTAGAACTCTTACACGAATATGTTTTAGTAAAGCGTACTGAGAATATGAACCTTAAGATTTAGGTAATTTAAATATATGTTTCACTTACTAAATTTCATTTATATCATTTTTATAAATATAGGAGAATTTTGAAGACTGTATTTCATAAAAAAACAAGTAAAAACCTGTTTTTTATGAAATTCCCAATTTTGCTTTAATTAAAAACTTTTAATATTAATAAAATGTTTTTTATCTTTTTTTTCCTCTTGTTATTATTCTTATATGAAGGAATCGAGAGATTCAAGAATATTTTAGGATTCGAATTTTAGGAAATTTAACACTTGTAGCATCTAAACGAAAACCTAAAGGAACCAAAGAAACCTAAAGAACCGTTCTGTGATATCTGTTATTGTATGATACTTCTACCTCCACGCAAAAGTTTTGTCCCATGTAGTGTAAATAATAATATTTGATCTAACAATAATTCGCACTCAAATGTAACAGCAAGATTCAAACAGAGATTAATATCAGACATTTCGACGATAGTGCGTCATTAGTGGAATTAACAAAACTTAAGCATATCATTTAATTTGGTCTAACTCAGTGCAGGTTTATGTTACAAATTTTCTTGGTACTGGAACCAAAGTCAAATTCATCCCTACGTTGAAGTTGAGTACTAAATATTGTATGAGATAAGAAGAGGAATTATAAATGATTCCATAATAAAAGATTTTAAGGAGAAATTCTTTGAAATTTTTGATAACTTAGTAGTTATTTGAGACTACATTATTTATCTTCTCGTTGTAGTTGCTCAAGAATTTACTTTTCATTTTAAAATGCTGCTTTTGTAATAAAACACAGACTTGCGTTTAAAGGAGGTAACTGTGACTATATTTCTAGTGCAGTTTAACTTAAACTATAAGCTCATTCTCAAATCCGTAAATTTTCTGTTAGTCTTGATTGAAACTTAATTAAGACATTAACAAATAAATTCATAAATGTTTGACAACTTGTTTTACTATTTATTGTTTTACGTTTTATTACCATGTAGAAAGTCTTAAATTTTTATATTTTTTTAATTTATGTATGTGACTAATTAATATATTGAAACAACATGTACATTATGTAATTTTATTTTAGTGACATAAATCATTTCCTTGATCGAAGCTATTTCCGAACCTATGTTCACGTATCAACTTACTGCGTTGGTCTAACTGTTGGATATATCCTAGCTACCAGACAGAAATTAAAAATTCCTGTGGTAAAGTTACAGAAATTTTCCTTTTTTATAATTTGCCTTTCTTTCAGCGATTAAATTAGCTACTTTGATTGTAATTTACTCCTGCTATTATCTAATATGTTTAAATATATTTAGAAGTGAATTCTTGCATGTTAGCATTCGTTTCTGAAATATTACATATTGCATATACAGATGACATGCCTATTTTTTAAATGGTTTTGTTTTTTCTTCAAATCTTTACGTAACATGGTTTTAGTAATTCCACCATAACCGTAACAAATTTGGGTCTCTGTGTACAACGAGTGAAAGAAAGTTTCTGCAGAGATTCTTTCTAGAAATGGACAAAAATTTGACGTGCTTTGTTGAATCAATCAGATTAAGAAGCAAAAAAAAATTCTTAAGAACTGCATCTATTGCTTTTATTAATAACAGGCTTAAATATGGAAGAATGATATCTTACATTTTTCCAAATTGCAACAGACTCGAATAAAAAGTGGAAGAACAAAAAATCCTGTTTTGAGGCAAACAGCCCTTTTAGTGTGTCAGTTTGTAAGTCTTTTAGGCTAAAAATAATGGGACCTTTAGTTTTTATCAATTAGTGACGCAAGAAAAATTTGGGTGGGGTGTATATGACCCTTTGTACCCTCTCTGCGTACGCTTTAATTTTATTATTTTATAATTTATACCTTATCTCTTGATTTTATTATTTTATAATTTTTTCCCTTATCTCTTGATTTACTGGTCTTAAATATCTGCACGGAGCATATCATCTATAGTCTGGAATAAAATAACCTAGACATTCCTCTTATAATTTACAGTTTTATTGATTGCAATTGTTTTTAGAATTCCGATTATGTTCACATGATATTGAAAGAGCTTCCTAAATAATCGACTTTAAGCATTTGATCATCAGGCACTTTTAAGCTACAACATATACTAATTACCTCATTAATTTGCTGTATATTTTCTAATTTAAAAAATTTCTGCGTTATTGATGAAAAAGAAAACTCACATTATCTTTTCCAGTTTTATTATTATTATACATAAATTTCTTGCATTTAATAAACATAAGCGAGAATACGGTTTTCGGCTTTCATGTATTTAATCATGTCTCTATTTGTATAAATCGTTTCTGTTTTATTGCTAAAATAATTCATAAGGAAAGACAAAAACCCATTATATAGTTATAGTTTTATGAAAATTTATAGCTTTTTAAAGAAAGAAACATTCCAGTTGTTAATTTTAATAAAAATAAGGTAAAGGTTGCGTAAGTCGTACCCTCCTAAGAAAAAATAGGTAAAAGTCATAGGATGTGTGCAAAAAAAAATGAAAATTATGTGTGATAATAATATCTTGTGTTGTCGCTACTGATATTTATTACAACAAAATTCCATATGATATTACTGTAATAAAATCCGTATGTCAACTGCTGATATTTATTACAATGAAATCCATTTGTCAATTGCAGCACGTAAGTCGTGTACCTATCCTTTGCGTTTTAGTCACTGAATCATATTCTCTTCGCGATCTTCCTCACAAACAGTACAAGGAAACGAACACGATGTGAAACAGTATGGTTGACTAATAGATAACTTATTTTGCCGGAAGATGCGCAGTTGGCGTGATATTACGCCTGATATTTAGAAGGTACGACTTAAACGGTTGCGGGACTTACGCAATCTTACCCAATATAAAACTTCAATGCAAAGAATTTTAGTAAGTCATTTTAAAATGTATTGCTAATAAATACGCTGTTAAAAAAAGTAAAACATGAAATAAAATTGTTAAGTTGACCATTATGAAAGAAAGAAATATTATGATGTAATTGATGTGCCAATGGTGCAATGAACTGATATGCAGAACATGTCATAAAAAATTATCTATGCTATCACTGAAGGATCGGTTTTTCATATTAAAACACCTGAGTATAAAAAGTCCTGCGTAAAGAACTAGTCTTTTACCAGATAATCAGAAAACAATATATTTGAATTTATGTCAGACTTCGATCCAGTGAGCCAACCATTTTTGAGTCTCTAAAATCGAGCGCAGCTTATTTTTAGAGACTCAAAATGTTGTTGGACCGTATTAGGAATGTAACGTTTAGTACCGATGTTTCTAGTCTCAGAACTAATTTTCGTTTATTTTTGATGTGTTTGCTTTAGGAAGGTTGTCACCGTGTGAGAGTTTACCATACCCATGAATAAGTTTTTGAAATGTACTGGGTGAATAGAAGCTTAAATATGATTTATACAGAACAGAAATATAAAACTCCTTATTTCAAGCAATTTATTCGTTGCAGTACGAAATCTCATATATAACGGATTTCACAAAATGAACGATTAACAGTCTTTACTTTTTAGTTAGCTCAAAGGGGCGTTAGCCCAGACAGGCTGTTAGTCTGGGAACGGTATTTTGCGCCTAATCACTATAAACGGCTGTATCACTTTTCAGATTGTTGCCACCAAATATTATCTCCCTTTATTATATTTAAAGAAATTAAATAATGATGGACTTGCATGAATGTGTAATGTAATCTAATAAACGATTGTACTGCAGTCATCCTGGCCGATAATAATTGGCCCCATGGTTAACGCGGCACACCCAACAAAATAAATACAGTTAAAAAAATTAAATATAAATCAATACAGTCAAAAACACAAAACCAAAATTCCCAGTATTCTTCTATTGCCATTTATAAAGCTTATCTCCTTTGCAAATCTAAACACTTTATTGCGGCAGTAGAGTTCCTTTATATTACGAGGCATTCCTTTATGTTATGATGAAATTGTGGAGAGGTTTAAACTGGATTGTACCTGCTCCGGTGATTGTGTCCCCTTTCTATTTTATATGAATAAAGGCAGAGAAAATAGTATTAGTCACAGAGTTATTAGCAAAATGTCAGGTGGAAATCTTCGAAAGTAACGGGTTCGATTGGATGCAAATCTTAGTCAGGCTTTTTCTTCAGCCCAAGCGTTGTATAAAATGCCTAAAATTCAGACACACTAAAAAATACTGTAGCAATAAAGTTAGCTGTACAAGATGCTTTTGCAGAACACGAAAAGTATCATTATACGGAAGAAAAACTGTGTTGTATTAGTTTTCGAGTTTCAAATGAAGCATTTCATACAGATTATGATAGTAATCGTGATACGTTTTTCAAAGGATTCCCAGTCTATAAGAAATTATATACATTTTGGAACACTTGGATGTGGAATATAATTAGACTTATGTAGGTAATTTATACAATTCAGTTTTATCACTGTGGCTTAGCGTTAACACTTTTGTTAATACTTTTTTGTATTATTTTATATTTTGGAATTTAAATTCTGTAAATATTTTTAGCGCATGAATGTGTGTATGATTCTCGCATTGTGCAAAAACAACGGTATCTGGAGCCATCAAACTTTGAATAACATAGTCCTCCATCCGACCATGGGCAACTCGAAGCCCGGATTTTGAATTTCGAATTTGTTTTATTATCTATTCCATATTTTGTAAAGCTTTAAGGAATTTCTGATTAACAAACTCAGCGGTTGGAAAGGAAGCAGTGGCGACACTGTACAGAATAAAATATTTTTATCTGCAGCGAGCGAGACTGTCTGTCGAAAATTTTAAAGATATGCTGTTTTTAAATATTTTGTTATTTTGCTGTTGAATCGAATTTTATGTGGCATAAGCCCCAAGAACGTGATATTTAATAAATAAAACATTAATAATAAAAACACAAAAAAAATTTTGTAAAGTCATCTTAGTGAGAAAACTGAACATTGATATGGGGAACTAAGAAACGAAGATAAAAAATAGAAAAATGCATGCCAAGACTTAAAGCTGCACTGCGAATTCTAAACGGATATTTGTGGAGACATTAGGTTATTTCGAAGCAGGAGACATGAAAAATGAGCAACGCCTTCGCCAGGAATCGAAACCATGGTTCTCTCGGTTACGCGTCGAACGTGCTGACCACTACTCCACGAAGGCATTCACAGAAGGCGGGAGAAATACCTTATATACTGCTATGCTGCTTTAAAAATTTTTGTAATTTTGCTGTTGAATTGTATATGGCGTAAGTGCGAAGAAAATAATTCGCAGTAATAAAGCTAAACAGACAAATAAAATGGATTAGTAGGAGTAAGTGTAAGAGCAGACTTGTAGACTGCGAGGTCAACGACAGCGTGAAAAACCTTAACAAACCCTTTTGGGCGACTGTTAAAATCTGAACACTTTCGGATTTTTTATACATTTAAATTTTTCTTTCCTTTGCTATATCGAGTTGTGGCTGATTCTGGAAAGACTGATATTTTTTTCTTCTTTTTTGTATTACTATTAGTAAAGTGCACACAGCTTTTAGCATGTAGTTACCTTATTCATTTATTTCTAGTTTAGCGTTTGATCGATTATCAGTTATATTCTGGAGAAATGAGCTTTCCTCTTAAGATATATGGTTTATGATTTTATCCGATATTACTGAAAATATCATTAATTTGGAAGTTTTTTTCTGCAGGGAATTAATCTGATGGGATGGCTAGCATCAATTCTGCTGAGCCTGAGTGTTGTATACGGAGTGTATGATTGGAATCAAGGCGAAATTCCGGGGCTGGCTATATCAACTCTTTATACGTGTACACACAAGTTAGTGTGGGCTTTAGCAATAGCTTGGGTAACTGTATCCTGCACATATGGTAATGGAGGTAAGCAAAATAAATAAATTATGGCATTCTTACGTATAGATATAAGAAAAAAAAGAAGAAGATTTTATGACAAGTTTGTTGCAGTGTTTAACAAAGAATAATTAATTAACATTATTCAAAATAATTCATTTAGTACATTTCAAATTGCTTTCAAGTTTTTATGCCAATTGATATATTTTTAAATATCTAAACTGTATTTTTAAATATCTAAGTAGTTTGTAATCGTAATCAAATGCTCTCAGATGGATATGTACTAATTTTTTCTTTGGTAACTTACATCTAATAAAGACTTTTTTATTTCTTCAATGTTTATAATGTTTCAAAATTTTATTTTATCTCTAAGTAACAAATAAAACAGTTAATTAGATGCCGAATGAACTAATTGTACAGAAACGAAGCTGTCAATTTTTATTTGAACATTACTTTAATGTACAATATATAACATATTAAATGCATTTTTAATCATCAGATACCTTTCCATTCTTTTTAAAGTAGTACGAAAATTTTAGAAAAGAAATACAACACAAACCCTTAATTAAAATTGAAAATTTGTGTAATTTTTTAATAAACATTTCGATTATTTTCAGGCTTTGATTTCTCCTAGACTTAAACAGATTATCTAAGTAAATGTCTGGCTATTGTAAAAGATGAAAATTGAGTCTTTCTTATTATTCAAGAACTCTCAAAATGTAATGTTCATTGATCAATATTCAAAAAACATAAAAAAAGATTTCTCATTATGAAAGAAATTTCAAGAAGTATAACTTTATTGGAGGCACTTTTAAAGAAAGAAATGTGAATTACATTTTATTATTTATTTAGAAATCTTTTAGTTTAGGAATTTTTGAAAATTATTAAACTCTAACCAGCGAAGTATAAACATTGCACTACAGTAGAACTATTCTGTTTATTGAAAGTTGATACAATATGTATTTTTAATTCAAATTTTTGATACTTTTGATCAAGTCCGTACTTCAGATTCATTTTCAGTAATTTTTGTAAAAGAATGGATTTATTATTGATAGTAGAATGTCAAGAAAGAACAAATAGAAATTTTCGTGTGACAAATTTTTCAATAAGTACAATAGGATTACTAAGTACAAAATTTAAACTGGATTTTCATTCCGGTTTAAACGGTTTTTATATGAAATAAATCTTTGAAATAAAATAAGTGTTATTTAAAATATAGAAACCCAATTACTCTTTTTCCAAAATAGGAATTGTAACAAAGATTCTGAGCTGGCCAGCTTTTGTTCCATTGAGTCGTTTGACATACATGACATATTTAGTTCACCCAGTTATTCAGTTTGCTTTTGTTGGCAGCACGAAGACTGTGATTAAGGTTGAGCACAGAACCTTAGTAAGTATATCTTTGCGCTTTTTAGTTATAATTTTGAAACTACCACTGATTTTTCTACTGTTTCTGGAATCGATGAGACATATTTAAAAGAAAGCTAAAGTACAAGATAATAATGTAACAGAATTTGTTTAATTAACATTAAATACCTTGTTTTAGAATTAGCTGTCTTTAAAATATAGAGGTCAGAACTCATTTGTTCTCTCTCTCTCTCTGTCGTGAACTATATATATCCATATTTTTAAATACTTCGAAAGAAAATTCTTCAAGACTTTGACTTCGAGTTATCCTGGAAGGATTTTATTATGAATTTGTTATCCTGTAAAAACAGTTATTATTATTACTTTAGGGATACAGTCGTACCAAGCCTTGTACAAAAACGAAGCAGTGAAATAAATACACAGCTACTTCATAAATAATTATGCGTTGTCTTTATTAAATCATCGCTCAAGTCTTCATTTGTCGTTAATTTGTGATAATATAATAGTAGAAAATTTTTATCTACCATTTGGTTTTGCCATTTTGAACAACGCGTTCTAAACCTATGGTTTTCCATTCTATATTTTGAATTTTTGGAGCAACAACTAATTACTAAATGAATAGCTCTACCATAACTATCTAGCTCAAAGTTTTTCAGCTGTTAAATTAAAACATATACACAAGATAAGACTGTAGTTTCGTTTTAAGTTTTATATTTTAAATTTTTTAGGTAGTTTTTAAGTGTTTTTGAAATTTTAATGGTAAAGTCTTTGAGGTGTTGGATTTTAAGAAAATCTTTTTTTAAGGCTGGAGTAACCAGGATTAAATTGAAAAATGGTCGACTCAAACGAAATCTACCTACATTATTAAAATAAAATTGAGTAATCTACTTTTAACGTATTATGGGACATTAGAATTTGCAACAAAACAATTTTCATTTGTTTTTCATTACGTTTTTATACAATTTCAGTCAGATAATTTGAAGCGTGTAGAAATAGACACGGTTTCTTGAGACTCAGCTAAAATACGAAAATAAGTAATGGAACAGTTATTAAGCTATTTTAATATTTTCATTTGAGAACAGGAGCATAATCGTGTTTTATAAATATGAATAGTAAAAGATCGATTTTTTCCCTTTTAAAAGCCTTTCATTTTACAAAAGGTTTAATCGGCTTAGTGCAAAATCTACTTAATATGCTAATATTTCTAGATAATCGATGTACAAAGAAGAATTGTCTGATAATCTTTTTTTATATTTTCTTTGTTTCTGATTATTTCATAAGGGTTCTGAAAATGAGAAGAATTATTTGAAATTCTGCGGCCCTTTAAAATGTGCATTTTCAAAACTTCAGATTATAGTCTAACATTTCGGAGTTTTCCATTAAAATTTCAAAAGGTTAAAAAAGAGTATCTTGTAACTTACAAAGTATATGTTACGGTTAAGGTTTTTATGCCTTTAGTTAATCTGCATGCAGTAGTTGTAGAGTTGTTAACAATTTTAAAGTTATTTAAGTGTAGCCAATCCTAACGGAATGTTGTGTAGATTTCTTAAGTATTATTTTACAGTGTTTAATAATTTTATTAATTTGTAGTGAATAGTGAAATTTTAATGTTCTTATTTGAGATTTAATTTTTAAATTATACTGCTGTTTAAATTCTTTCATTTGATTTGCGTAAAGTTCTTTTAACTTAGCAGAAAGCTTGTGCAGCAATAGGCAGTTTTTGCGTTCTCACGGACGGAGAATTTTGGCCACGGCGGCCAGCTGTATTTTTCGTCCCCTTATCTGACGGTGGCGAACATGTGTTTTTCTCGTTCAAAGGCGAATATCTCTAGCGGCGGCGATTCTTGATAGAATTATGGGGTAAAAGTATTCAAGGCTCCGCATTCGTTAGCCGATTTACGTTGTAAACATCCCTTAGTTTCGCGGATGAAAACAGAGGCTTGTCACTGTGAAAAGATAGGACTGATTTTCTTAGAATTTTGGTTGGTATTTATTGCTCTGGTTCTAGTGGTTAGAGAGGGTTACTGTTTTGTGTAGCATTGGTGAATTTTATGGAGCCAATAGTAATTTTAGAGGCGGTCCACTTTTGTCATAACTTTTTAAAAAATGGTCGCACACGGAAAAAAAGGGAAGAAAAAAAAGGATTTTTCTGAGATTTTCGAGACTTTTTTTAGGAGAGGGAGAGAACAGGCGGCGCCCCGCCTCTCTTGTGTGACGCTGTCCCCTGTACGTTTGCGGGTGTAGGATAATATAGGGGCGATAGCTGGTCCGAGAGCTTTGCGGGCCCCTATCATTGCTTCTTCGGTGAAATTGACTGAAATCTTGCGGCTACGTCCAATTCTTAGACGTTGGGGTCTGTTGAGACGCTAATGTTTTTTCCTTTTGGTAAAAAATCATGCTCGAAAGAAATGGAAGGCTGCTCCCTTTTGGTACTTTTCTTTTACCGTCATCGGTGAACATCGAAAGAATGGTTTTCCCTTTCGAAAAAAAAGGTGTTTTAAAGCTCGCACTGAAGCTCCCGATTATTATGGAGAATATAGAAGATGGGTCGACCACCCAGTTTGTATTATTGCCGTTATTCTCATTTTGGACTGGAAAGAAAAGCGAAGACTACTCCTTGACTGAGTACAGTGCAGGATTATGAAAAGTATTCCACCGTTGGAAGGAGTCATTTCACAGTTGAAAGTTTTCCACATTTGGTGCTATAGAACAGACATATGGTTTTCTACGATTTCAAGAATTGGTCAGACAGTCAGTTCTTCGGTCCTATAGTTGGCCGGTGATAGTCCTTCCGTGAGTGATTATTTTTTTTCCTCTCTCCTTATGTGTATTACTAATGATTTAACCGATTTGAGGGAGTGGTTTTTATTTTTTAAATGTTTAATTGTTATGAGCCATCATTTTAATTAAGGGAGAATAAATGTGAGATTACTGAGGTGTCACAGGTGACAGAATAATAAGTTCTTCTAAATTAGCTTTTCATGTCATCTTAAATTTCCTGAATAACTATTTAAAATAATTGTAATTGTGAAGTGTGTATTAAGATTTTGGTAAGATTTGTAACTATTTAAATATTGAAAAATTGTTTGTAAGTACTTGATTATTGCTCAGTGGTAATTACGAAATTATTATAAAGTGCATGACTAGCATTTTTGGGTAACTATTGATAGTTGTGCAAATTGTAGTATGAGAACTTTGCGAGTAATGTTTTGGAAAATGTTTTTGTAGAAGTAGTCCGATCAGCTATCCGTAATTAAATTTTTTGGAATATTAAATAAATGTAAGTTATTGATTTACTATTGTATTTTTTCTGTGTTTTTGTCTTGTCGTCTACAGTACGTCACCCATGTGATCCTTTCGGAAAATATGGTTAAACTTCCATTCGAACCTGGGTAGTTTATTGCGGGCGTAGGAGAAATTAATCATGTTTATAACTATACTATCAGATTTATTAATTTAACTGAACTGGTGTTTTAATTTCTTAGAGTGAGATTTATCTTTTCCTTGTGTTTTGAATTGTTCTGTGTTATATTTAAATGAAAAGTGTTAGTGCCTATCTCTAGAATTATGTGAGTCTGGATTTTTGAGTTTTCAGGAAGCAGATCTGATTTAGTTTGTTTTAGTGAGAGACAGCTTGTTGATGATGTGTCGGTAATGCATTTTACATGATTATTAATCGTTTGATTTTAACAAAACACCAGGGAGGATATTTTCATTTTTATTGAACTTAAGAGTTGAGAGTTGATATGACAAACCCTAATTTACTGTATTGAGAATTTAAGGCAATTAAATCTAGCTTAATGTATTAATTATTTTGTTTTCAAACACCAGTCTCTTTGCATTGATTTAATGAATTCAGTATATTTTCTTTAAGTATTTTAGTATTGTATTTGTAGTTTTTCGCGGCACCAAGCTAGAGTTAGATTAGACAGAGAGTTAAATAATTAATTTTCAAAAAAAAAAAAAACCTGCAAATTTTTTTATTCTTAA